>JARYGA010059141.1:0-44950 GCA_030545235.1 Helianthus tuberosus
AGCCCAAAAGGCATAACCATGAACTCGTAGTGTCCATAACGAGTATGAAATGCAGTTTTAGGGATATCATCGTTGAGAACACGCAACTGATGATATCCAGATTGAAGATCGATCTTGGAGAAACAAGACGCGCCTTGTAGTTGATCAAACAAATCATCAATGCAGGGTAGAGGGTAACGATTCTTCATGGTAAGCTTATTAAGTTCACGGTAGTTGATACACATACGAAACGAACCATCCTTCTTCTTGACAAATAGTACGGGAGCACCCCACGAAGAGGTACTCGGATGAATAAAGCCCTTATCGAGTAATTCCTGAAGCTGACTAGTAACTCTTGCATCTTGGAAGGTGCAATGCGGTAAGGAGCCTTGGCGACAGGAGTTGCGCCAGGTACGAGATTAATAAAAAAGTCAACGGTTCTAGGAGAAGGAAGACCAGGAAGATCTTCAGGAAAGACATCAGTGAATTCACACACCACTGGAATGTCGCTTATGTTCTTCCCCTTGCCCTTTTGTTCCACCACGTGCACCTAGAAGGCAATGTTCTGTATATGTAAGCATCTGCTCGCTTGTGTGCATGACATCAACCTCAGCCCTTTTGAAGGTCAGTCTCCATAGACGTTCAAAATATCACCAGACGGAAGAGGAAGACGAACAAGCTTATCATGACAAATGATCTCGGCATGGTTCTTACGCAACCAATCCATACCGATAATGACATCGAAACTACCTAAACGCATGGGTATGAGATCAATAGAGAAAACGTGATCGTTAAGAGTCAGGGAATAATCACGCATAATAGAATTAACAAGGATCGACTTACCATTGGCAACCTCAACAGAGAACAACACAGGTAACTTAGAGCGTGTACAGTTTATCAATGACTCAAATTCCACGGACACAAAGCTTTTATCGGCGCCAGTATCATATAGGATCGAAGCATAAAGGTTATTAACAAAAAACATACCATTCACCACATCATTGTTGTTGCGAGCCTGATTAGCATTGAGATTGAACGCTCGTCCACGAGCGGCTGCTTGTTGATCTTGGTTCAGCTGGGGGCAACGGTTACGGAGATGAGTAGTATCTCCACACTGGAAACATGCACGAACAGTGTTGACCGGCTTGGGATTTTGTAGAGGAGCTGGAGGTGCTGGTAGAGCTACATGAGCTGGGGCTTGCTGAGCTGGATTAGCTTGGCGACAGTAGGGAGTCGTATGACCATAGCGGTTATAGTTGGTGCACAAACGACATGCAGAAGCAGTAGGGTGATGAAAGTTGCAAGTCGCACATTTGGGGTAAGACCCAGTGTACTGCTTCTTAGCTTCTGGAGCAGCAGGGTTAGCAGCAGCAGTAGCAGGAGCAGGTTTAACAGCAGGGTTTGCAGCAGAAGTAATAGCGTCACATCCAAAACCCTGGGATTTCCTTTTCTTGTTCTTGCTGCCACTTGACTGCTGGGTAACTTGGTTTGCGGACTTAGAGGTAGCAGGAGTAGCAAAGTGTTTATCGCGCACACGGTTGTTGTTGAGACTGGCTGCGAGACGGTAGAATTCCTCAATAGTATCGAGCTGAGATGCTTCAATAGAATCGCGCATAGCAGGAGGCAGACCATTGATGTACTTGGTTATCATCCGCTTGGGAGTAGAAACCAAGTGGGGAACGATTAAGCTCAACTGCTTGAATCGGGTAGTATAAGCCATGTTATCATCACCAACCTGCTTCAAATGCCAAAACTCTTCTTCAAGCTTCAATTGTTCATAAGGTGGGCAGAACTCAAGCATCATGAGTTCTCGCACCTCAGCCCATGGAAGAGCATAGGCTTCTTCGTTTGAACAGATGTTTCTCTCATTCGACCACCACTCCAACGCTCTGCCTTGGAACATTCCAATCGCACTCCTAGTCTTTAGATGGTCCGGGCACTCGCTGTTAATGAAGGTAACTTCGATGTTGTCGAACCACTCGAGCATAGCAGTCACCCCATCACTGCCCGTGAAAGGCTTAGGGTTGTAGGAGATGAAATGTTTGTAGCTGAATCTAGTAGACTTTTGTTTTTCAGCCTTCGTGTCCACAGAGGATGGAGGAGTGTTTGATCCTTGAAGTTCAGAGACGATCTTTGGCACGACCCGAGCATTATGGTCGGCCATGAAAGACATCATCTTCTTCTAAGACTTCTCCCTGGATCTTTTGAGAGTGTCAGATAGCTTTCGAGAAGATATCTAAAAGATCCAACAAAAGGATCGTATAAGTTTAGGTTAACATAGACTGACATAGATTAACACATGATAGACTAAAGACACAAGACTTCACAAGGTTCTCATTGACACCGCAAACCCAGGACCTTCGCATGACTCATTGTACGAAGCTTGACAACAAACCAGACACGCTTATATATAGGAAGTACCAGCGGCGTATCCACCACGTTTCGGGCACATCACTTCTACCCCGTACTCGGCGTCATATTAAGTGTCGCAATTGCCCCAAACAACACGCTCAACATTATAACAATACACACGTAGACTATTCCGATAGATTTCAATAGATTTAACACCACAACCCACGACCTTCACATGGCATTTAGTACGAAGCTTGGCAGTATGTCAGAAGCGCTTATATATAGGAAATATCAGCGGCGTATCCACCACACTTCGGACACAATACTTCTACCTAGTACTCGATGTCATGTTACGTGTCGCAACACACTCTCATCATCATTATCGTAGATTTTCATAGATTTCAATAGATTATGATAGGCTTCAAATAGTCTTCAATAAATTTAATAGACTTCAATAGACTTGCCATAGATTTCAATAGACCTTCCATAGACTTCAATAGATTCACATAGTTTAGCGTTAACAATCCACAACCATGAAATCTCGCATGGCACGTGCTACGAGAGTTCGGCGACATGACAGAAGCAATTATATATAGGAAGTACCAGCGGTGTATCCACCATGCTTCGATCACGCCACGTCCCCCTCATCATCGGTGTCATACTTCACCAACCACAACATTAGAACTTACCACTAGATTTCCACATAGATTGACCTGATAGATTTGACAACATAGATTAGCCCAAACAGATTTCACAACTTCAATCCGATCCTACAAAACTACGAACTTTGCTTAGCGCGTGGTAGGAAGATTAGGTAACATGCAAAAAACACTTATATATAGGAAGTACCAGCGACGTATCCACCATGCTTCGAACATGCCACTTCCTCATCGTCTTCGGCGCTAGGCTACGTTTCGTATTTTGTTTCTCAATCCACGCATACGTAGTTTACACATAGATTTCACTAGAGTACAGGTTAGATTTCACATCGAGTACACAAATAGTCTTCCCATAGCTTTAGAATTCAACATCATCACTGATCTGCAGACACTAAGTTTCGCATGGCACTTGGTAGAAAGTTGGTAACATGCCAGAAACTCTTATATATAGGAAGTACCAGTGGCGTATCCACCATGTGTCGGACACGTCACTTTTCTCTCGTATTCCATGCCATGTTACATCTAGTTCCTTACAATCTCATTATCACATAGATAAATCATATAGATAAACTTTGTAAATTTAGTTCGATCCTGAAGGATTACGACTAACGTTTTAGATTGCGGAAAAATATGTGATTCGTGTAAAAGTACAACAAGGATCGAAGAATCGAGTTTAAAACCACATACATAAAATCAGAATAACATAAAAGATAGGCTTATAAAACATAGGATTGTTCCGGGTAGAGGAACGACGACTAACCAAAGTGATTCGAACCCCTTTCGAATTGAGGTAACGTGTCTTGACTTACTTAGACCAATACGTCATCGTTGTTAGGCTTACGATATTAGTCCTTTGGGTCATTCCACGTTCCTAATTGATCGGAAGTCACGATACTTTGGCGAGACATAAAATCAAGGAGTGGGACTAGTTATCAAGGTCTGAGTTTCACCTCTAACAATATGGAGATTTTACCATCAAGGTTCGGATGTCACTCCTATCTTGAGGGCAAACCTAGTGCAATAAGAGCAACACTGATTAATAGTGTATTCAAAGTATAAAGTGTGTATTATGTTAGCCTTAGGAAAGGCATGTAAATTTGACAGGAATATATGCTGCTAGGAAGCAGGTACGGTAGAATGCATACGTCTTAAACAACAAATAAGAGTCGAGATTTTCTAGAACTATAGACTAGGGCAAGTATTCCTACCTATCCTAATTCCCTATAGTTATGGCTCTGATACCAATCTGTCACACCCCAACCGATGGCGGAAACATCGGGGTGCGAGCACTAAGCGTTCAGATTGCTCATGAGATTCCATCACACTAGATGTTTCAATAGTAATTAAGTAGATTTCCTGATATAGATTGTCTAATGTCAAACAAGCATCATCAAAGTTACATCACATGATAAAATTGTTCAAAGTCTAAATTATTAAAGCGACGTTTCTAGGCATCTCCTAGCTTGATTTCCATGTGTCCCATAACAACCTATCAGCCTGCAACATGTATTAAAATATAAATACAAAAGTATTGGCGAGTATACAAGTTTGATAATAGAATAATAGATTAAAACCACTCATATCCACAATGTAAGTATAAAAATAGTTTCAGTTGTGCTAGTGTCGTAGTCCACGCAGTGATAGCCCAAGTATCACGATGCTTTAGTGTTTACCCAAGACTCATGGTAAAGTAGAATCCTCCTAACAATACCCCCTGAGAATAATGGGAGAGGTGCACCCCCTATAGCGCTACTATTGTTAAGGCGGAACTACACACCCTGGATTAAACGTTACTTAGCACAAATAGAATACTAGCATGCACAAGTTTTCACATACACATAGGATAGAGTTTAGATTTCAAAAGATTCAAGTTTATATAGAATACATGTGACACCCCAAAGTTTAAAAGTAAAAAGGGGTTCGAGTATACTCACAGTGATTGCTTAACGGTATAGACCGTTATTGGATCAAAGTAAGCTCTTTTAGAATTAGACTGATAGATTACAACAGATAAGAGTTAGGCAGAATAACGAGATTACTCAAAGTGTTGGAACAGTCACTGAATCGGATGGCTGTCCGATCGGATGGCCATCTGATCTGGTTGCCAGTCGATGGAGTGCCAAGGGTGTGAGGGACAGATGGCTGCCCGATCGGACGACTATCCGATCGGGTTTCCACTCGATGTAATTTCCACAAAGCGAGGAGGGATCGGGTGGCTGCCTGATCGGACGGTCGTCCGATCGGGTGGTCACTCGTTTCAAGTGTTAAGTATCAAGATTACTACTTAAGTGATTTGGCTACCTCGATCGGATGGCCGTCCGATCGGGTTGCCACTCGATTGAGATTTCCAAGCTATAAGTTTCTGAAAAAGTTTCTAAGTGTTGGAAGGTTTCAAAGTTTCAAAGCTGCGAGACAAGTGTCACCAGATCGGGTCGCGGTCGGATCGGACGGCTGTCCGATCGGGTTGCCGCTCGATCGGGCGAACCCTGTCCCGTTTACTATTTGGTAAAATTTTCTAAGTTTAACGATGATGGCATGGTACGTATTGAGACAATGTTAAACTCATCGGCACACCGTCGTTCTGATCGGGTGGGAACCATATCCCGGCCATCATTCTCCGGTAGAAATCCATCTTTAAACCGACTCTAGACTGATAATCAAGTCCAGGGTCTGTTCAGAACCGAATCTCATCGTTTAAGGTAAAAGATTGAAGAAAAGATGAAGAAACTTAAGTTTTATGTGAAAAAGTCTAGATTAAGTCTAGATTAGTATGAAATTCCTTAGATCTAAGCTAGATCTTGCCAGAAATGACGTCATATAGCAGTTTGTACAAACCACCATGGTGACATCACCTTCAAGAACTCAGATCTGAGAGATTTCACTGTGAAAAGTGTAATTTCAAAGGAGAATCATGTAGAGAATGAAGTGTAGATCAAGAAAGTACAAGGATCTAGCCTAAAATGTACCGAAATCGCCAAGAAAATGAAGAAATGCAGTGTGCGTGTGTCTGGTCGAACAGGGTTGTCACATCAGGGAATAAAGTGATGTGACAGGCCTATTTATAGTGTGGAGGAGATTTGAGGCGGTGAAGCGTGGATCGGATGGTGGCTCGATCGAGTGGTCATCCGATCGGGTGGTCATCCAATCGGGTGGTCATCCGATCGAGTGGTCATCCATTCGGGTGGTCATCCGATCGGATTGCCACTTGGCCAATCCTTTCCATGTTCCCATCTTCGTTCTACGAGTTAGATTAAGTGTTGCGTATGATTGGGTAATAGAATTAACTAGATTATAGTATAAACACCAAAAGTTCCCAAGATTTAATAGATTCCGCCAGCGACAAGACTCTAGTCTCTCGTTCAACCCAGAATCAAGTTTTACGAGTCTCAAGAGTCAACCACCAAATAGACTTAGACATTCCAATCATAGATTTAGGCATTCCAACATAGGTTTAGAGATTCCAACATAGATTTAGGCATTCCAACATAGATTTAGGCATTCCAACATAGATTTAGATTTAGACATTCAGAATATAGGGTTAGGCATTCTAAGTGTTTTGGTCAAAAATCAAGCAATGATAATGCAACCAAACTTTCTGTTGTGAGGTATGATGCTTGAATTGATGAACAACAATAAGGACCACTCTGAAATGTAATGAACAAGTGACACGAAGATTTATACGAGGAAAAAGCCCTTGATCAATGAATGATCTCCGGCATAAAAAGCTCGGGTGATGGAAACTATCGATCACCAACTCAAATTAAACAAGAAATGTATTACAACTTCGGATGATAGCGAGCTAAGTACAAGGATCACTATAGTGTATTGTGTAAAAAAGTGTGTAATCACCAAGTGAATTAACGAGAGCTGGTGAGAGCAGTTGTAAGAGTGTGTGTGTAGCCAAAAATAGCCAAGTGTTTCTATATAGCTCGCTACCCCGTTTAAAAATGGAAAAATATCTAAGCTAACAAACATTCCATAATTTATGCAAATCCCCCACGAACTCCATAACGTCCACTTCAGGTAAGCACGTGCGGAATAATTCATGGAATATGCTCCAGGAATATCGCCAAGACCAAGTCCAAGCTGGTACTCCTGCAAAACAATACCATATTCAAAGTAGACAATCGTTAGTATAAGGATCCTTAAGATGATCCATGATCTAGATCCTGAAACACTTCTGAGGATCACTAACTCAAACAGAAGTAAGGATCACCAAACCCAACAGTAATTGAGGATCACATGTCATTGAGAAATCCTCCCCTAACAATTGTCCCCAAAATATAAGGAGTAATTAGGTAAATAAACGAGTTGTATTTTGTTCTTATCCGTAATAAATCAACGGATAACTAGCCGTTGGAGTCGGACTAGCCGTTACGAGCATGACGTCATTGAGGTGACTATCCTGCAAAACCATCATTATAAATTGAAATTATGGATAGGGATCAATCCGCATTTAAATTCAAGAGAAACTCCCTTTAAATTCATATCCGAAGATCAAGCAGGTATCTCTCTTCCTCTTCTTCCTTTACGTTTTCTTTCTCTGCTCCTTCTTTCTTCACCTTCTTCATAATCAAGATGATGTTAATTAAGATCCTCTCCTGCTAAGGATCACAAGAAGGACAGTCCTCTTAAGAGCCAGGGGATCATCAAAGATTCGGCGAATGAAATGTGCTGCTTCACTGATCCACAAATAGACAGAATCCGACATTGCTTTCCGGCGAACACCTATTTCAAACCGTTTGATCCCACCATTCTAAGTTATTACGTTTCTGAAACTTGGGTAGCTTTCCCGGTCACTCCTTTCACAATAGGATACTCGTATCCTTTCCCTGAATTCACCCAGTCTTTTTTCTCCCTCACCGGCATTTCCTACATTCAAGCTATGCCAATGATCTGGAGGGTCTTATATACCCTTGAGAGGATCATTGAGCAAGAAGGAATTGCTCTAGGAATGTCGGAATTGGCAGAGATGTATGACCTCACAACATTTGGATCCCACCGATATCTATTCAAGCGTAAACCCGGTGAAGAACACCCCATCTTCAAAGCCACTAAGAATGATACTAACAGGAAACGTCGATTCTTCTTTGTCAGAAGGGATTCTATCCCCGATGGAAAGGATCTGCCAAGGAAGTGGACCACCCATGGTAGGATAGAGGATCCTGAGAAGGATCACCAGATAACCTTGTTTTTGTATAAGGATCACTAACACCCTTTTGTTTCTGTTGTACAGCTATCTCTGTTTCGCACCTTATACCATCACCTGCTACCAAGGAAAGGCTTGCTGCTTTCAGAAAACTTGATCCTGCGACAAGATCATTCAAAACAAACACCCGGGATTCTCAAGAAGTATCCTCAGGTTCTGTCACTATGTCAAGTAAGTATCCTGTTTTTTGTATAGTTAAATGTTTAAATAAATAGTTAAATAGAAATAGGATAAGGATACTTATCTGTTTTGGGTGTGTAGGCGCCGGTAAATCCTCAAAATCTGCCTCCAAATTCAGTGTCACTGATCTTGACACTGTCAGGTCCTCAAAGAAAAAGTCTGCTGCTAGCCCCTCCGTCGTAATCCCCAAGGCAACCACTTCAAAGGGAATAGGTGGAAAGAAAAGGAAGACCTCTGAAGCTGACAACCTACAAGGCTTGCCTCTAATCCGCCATCAGTTCCTCGAGTATTTCACAGATGTATGGATCACTGACTTAGCTTAGTTATCCTGCCATTTGAGGATCACTTGACTCTAATCTTTGCATTGTCTTCTTTGTAGAAATTTGCTGAAATCGAGGACTATGTTGGGAATGTTGAAGAGCTTGAGGAGAAGTACTCTGACCTCCAAAAAGTGGCGGTGCTCAAGGATCACAAGATTGCTTCCCTTGAAAAGGATCTCAATGATGCCAAGGCTCAGATAGTTGCCACTCAGATCAATGTTGATTACGAGAACCACGAGATCACGGAGGATGCTAAGGTCTCCGCTGCCATTGCCATGTACAAGACCAAGCTACAGATGGCCCAAGAAGCTCAGGATCCTGCCTTTGACAGGAGCAACTGGGACATGGACGGTTTGAAGGCTAGGTTGGCTAAGTTGGAGGATAATGAAGATGAGGCTGACGAGGTTCTGGCAATCGAAGCTGGTGGCAGTGGCAAGGATCAGGTGAAGGATATGGGAGCTGGAGGAGATGATGATGCAGCGAAGGCATAGGCTGCATGAATGGGTGATGAAGGACATTTCTAGACGTAGCCGGAGCCCATTTTTTAAGTTTGGTTATTTGGTTATGGTGTTTTTTGTTGAAAAATGATGGGTTGTACTTAAACAATAGTAATTAGGGCAAAGGATCATGGATCCTTCGAACAATAGGTAGGATTACAAATGGTGGAGGGATCCTCTGTTTGGGGGATGAAGCCATTGTGATCCTGCCGTCTTTTGATTCCTGCACTTTCTAGACCAATGAACAATGGACACCCTTTGCCAACCCATGTGGACGGGCCACGTTTTGCTGGTAGAAACGTGGGTTGGCAATTTTGACAACCTTAAATGGTT
The DNA here is from genome assembly GCA_030545235.1 of Helianthus tuberosus. Taxonomy (NCBI): domain Eukaryota; kingdom Viridiplantae; phylum Streptophyta; class Magnoliopsida; order Asterales; family Asteraceae; genus Helianthus; species Helianthus tuberosus. The sequence goes on from JARYGA010059141.1 coordinate 9,530, forward strand.
TAATATTTTGTGAATAAAATAACTTTAACTTTTTGGCTTATCCTGTGTTGATATCCTTGTTAATATTTTACTTTCCAACTGTTGTGATGTTCATTTTGTTTAAACTTATCAAGTAAAGAAAAAATTTAAGAAATATCCCCAAAAAGTTTAAGATATGATCAAGGATCACATATCCCAAAGTTTAGGATATGATCAAGGATCACATATCCCATAATCGATAAGTTCTGAAAAGTAATATAGTTTAAGGATCATAAGTTCAGTTGTCAAAGGATAAGGGTTATTCAAATAAATAATGAATAAAATCAAAATAGTTAAGGATCATACCTGAGAATCCAAGTTAGGATCCTATCGTTTAACACTTATAATCAGGATAACCCAAAAGACAAACCTTAGTAGAAGGTAAGGATCAAGGATCCTTGGTCGTTTAGCTTCAAAAACCTGAAATAGGATACAACTTGGGACTAAGCCAATATAAGATAAAAGTTAGCAACTGGGGAGAAGCCCAACAATTCTGGGGACTAGCCCAAAGGATAACTGGGGACAAGCCCAAAGGATCGTATGTAAACTGGAGTATGGCCCTTACTGGCGACTATCCAAACTTAGTGACATGAAAATGCCAAAACCTTAGCTAACGTGAAAACGTTAGAAACCTTAGGAACGGATGTATGGTACGTCTACCATTATACGTAGGATCCTGAATATAGCCAGTACAATGAAATTGTCAGACCCTAAAGCGAGTACTGGTCCCATTGCCATGAACTGTACCAGGATCATCGTGCGCTACTGGCGAAACTGGGGACAGGCCCAAACTGGGGTCAAGCCAAAATAACTGGGGTCAAGCCCAAATAACTGGGGTCAAGCCCAAATAACTGGGGCCAAGCCCAAATAACTGGGGTCAAGCCCAAATAACTGGATACTTCTGTGAATACTCAATCCTTAGTTAAGGATACCTGAACCTTCAAAACTTAGAATCAAGTGAAAGGAGGATAAAGGATGCAGGATCCTTATCCTTATATAAGAGAATAAAAGAATGAAATAGTTTGAGATTAGAATGTTACCAAGATGAGGATCATCTACTCTGTAAGGATCCTTTAAGGATACTTGTCGGGTGAGGATCATGGATCCTTGTCACATAAAATATTTCTTCAAATGGACAGCATTCCAAGCTCTTGGTAGCAAATCACCTTCCATTGTTAGCAATCGATATGCCCTCTTTCCTGCTTCAGCTTCAATCAAATAGGGGCCTTCCCATTTTGGTGCCAACTTTCCATCAGCAGGATTGGTGGTATTCTGAAATGCTTTCCTTAATACCATATCACCAACTTGGAATTTCCTGATCCTGACATTTTTGTTGTAGGCTCCAGCCATCCTTTGTTGATAACTAGCTATCCTTATCCTTGCCAAATCCCTGATTTCTTCTATAGTATCCAAGTCTTGAACCAAGTTTTCAGCGTTGTCTTTAGGATCACGAATGCTTGTTCTTGCAGTTGGAACCACTATCTCTGTAGGGATCACCGATTCTGCTCCAAATACCAAAGAAAATGGAGTTTGGCCTGTAGCATTCTTCGGAGTCGTCCTATCAGCCCAAAGCACATAAGGTAGTTCTTCTACCCATTTTCCTTTCTTGGATCCAAGCTTCTTCTTCAAATTGTTGATGATGATCTTGTTGGATGATTCTGCCTGACCATTAGCTTGTGGGTGGACTGGTGTTGATGTTATCATCCTAATCCCCCAGCTGTCACAAAAGTTAGTGGTTCCATTCCCAATAAATTGGGATCCATTATCACAAATAATCTCAGAAGGGATACCAAATCTAGTAATAATGTTTCTTTTAATAAAGGATATAACTTCCTTTTCTCTGACTTGAGCAAAGGCTTCAGCCTCTATCCACTTAGAGAAGTAATCAGTCATAGCAAGCATGAATACTTTTCCACCAGGTGCCTTAGGAAGCTTTCCAACTATATCCATTCCCCATCTCATGAATGACCAGGAAGAGGATATAGGATGCAAGAGTTCTGCTGGTTGGTGAAGGATATTACTATGCCTCTGACAAGGATCACACTTCTTGGCATACTCCATAGCATCCTTCTTCATAGTGGGCCAATAGTATCCTGTCCTCCGGATCCTTGAGAATAATGCCCTGCCCCCAGTGTGGTTTCCACAATCTCCTTCATGGAAATCCTTTAGGACTTCTAGGATTTCAGGATCCTCAATGCATCTTAGATATGGTCCTGCGAGAGATCATTTATACAACATATTATTTAATATTGTAAATTGAGATACCTTAATTTTAAAAGCCCTTGGGTTTTCTCCTGTAGGAATCTCTCCATGTTGTATATATCTCATGATTGGGAGGATCCAAGATCCTGAATGAGGTTGAGTATCACCACTAGGGATGATTGCAGAATCTTCTCCTATCTCCATAGCTACATAATCCTCGATAGCAGGGGTCAGGATATGGATAATAGGGATCTTGATATCCTCAGGGATCTTCAAAGATGATCCTAGATTGGCTAATGCATCATCTTCTGCATTCTCTTCCCTTGGTACCTGTGTCAAACTAAAGGATACAAAAGAGAGTGCCAATTCTTTGACTATCTCCAAATATTTGATTAGCTTTTCACCTTTAACAGCATAGGATCCATTAAAGTGATTAGTGATTAATAATGAATCTACATGTACCTCAAGATACCTGATCCTCATATGCTTAGCAATTTGCAAACCAGCTATCAAGGCTTCATACTCAGCCTCATTGTTGGTAGTTTGAAATTCACAAGCTATGGAGTGGGGTATTATGTCCCCCTGTGGTGATTTTAGTAGTATTCCAAGCCCTGTTCCTTTTACATTGGAGGCTCCATCAGTGAAGAGAATCCAAGGATCCTTAGTCTCTTCAAGTTGTTGGACTTCTAACTCAGCTTCCTTTTGCAAGTCACTACTAAAATCTGCCACAAAGTCATCTAAGGCTTGGGATTTGATGGCAGTCCTTGGTTCATATCTTATATCGTATGCACTAAGCTTCACTGCCCACTTAGCCATCCTTCCTGACATTTCAGGTTTCCTGAGAACATTCTTAATTGGAAAATTAGTCTTAACAATAATGGCATGAGTCTCAAAATAATGTCTTAATTTAGTAGATGCCATTATTAATGCAAGGATAAGTTTCTCTAAGTGTGAATACCTGGACTCAGCATCAAGTAAACTCTTACTTACATAATAAACAGGATGTTGTGTACCTTGGTGATCCTTAACAAGGACCGCACTTACTGCTTTTGAGGATACTACTAGGTACAAGGATAATACATCCCCTTTTTCTGGTTTCATCAAGGCTGGGGCTGAGGATAGGTAATCCTTAAGAGCTTTGAGGGCACGTTCATGCTTCTCAGTCCATTCAAATTTCTTGTTCTTCCTCAGGATGTCATAGAATTCCTTGCACTTTTCCGAGGATTTGGATATGAATCTGTTCAAGGCTGTGATCCTGCCTGTCAATCTTTGCACATCCTTAGCATTGGCATGAGATTTGATATTCACAATAGCCTTAATTTGCTCTGGACTTGCTTCAATGCCCCTCTTTGTCACCATATAGCCTAAGAATTTACCTGCCTTAACACCAAAATGACACTTGGAAGGATTAAGTTTCATATTAAATTTATCAAGGATATTGAATGCTTCCTCCAAGTCTTTAAGGTAATCCTCAGCTTTCTTGGACTTAACCACCATGTCATCTATATAGACTTCCATAGTGTGTCCAATTTGTTCCTTGAACATCATATTGACTAGCCTTTGATAAGTAGCACCTGCATTCCTTAATCCAAATGGCATAGCAATATAACAGTATATACCAGTTGGGGTCATAAAGGCTGTATCCTCTTGATCAGGTGGTTCCATCTGAATTTGTTGAAATCCAGATGAAGCATCCATAAAAGTCAACAACTCATTACCCGCGGTAGCATCCACCATGGTGTCAATGTGGGGTAATGGGAAAGGATCCTTGGGACATGCCTTGTTTAAGTCAGTAAAATCGACACATACCCTCCACTTTCCATTTTTCTTTTGAACAACAACCACATTGGCTAACCATCTTGGATACTTAACCTCTCTTATCATACCTGCTCGAAGTAGCTTATCTACCTCTTCCTGGATAATAGCATTCCTTTCAGGTGCAAACTTCCTCCTCTTTTGATGTATAGGCTTGAATGACCTGTCAATGCCAAGTTTATGAGTAATTATATCCTTAGATATACCTGTCATGTCTTCATGTTTCCAGGCAAAGGTGGATTTCCTTCTCTTAAGGAAGGATACTAGCTCCTGCTCGATGTCGCTAAGGATCCCTGATCCTATGAAGATCTTGGATTCAGTATCCTCAGGATCCATGAGGATTTCTTTCAAATCCTATTCTCTTGCCTCCAAGACATCTCTTGAAGGATACTTTAATTGCTATTGCTCCCTTGGTCTTGAGGCTGACTTCATTGATGAGGTATAGCAATTCTTAGCTTCTTGTTGATCACTCTCAATTTTCACCACTCCCCAAGGACTTGGAAGCTTTACACATTGATGATAGGTGGATGGAACTGCCTTCATATCATGTATCCATGGCTTGCCAAGGATAACATTGCAACATGATAAGCAATCTATAACACAAATTTTTTTATAAGAATGCAATCCTTCAATATAGATTGGGAGTTTGATGTCCCCCAATGTATTCTTAGTTTCTCCATGAATCCCACAAGTACTGAGGATCTTGGGATAATATCAGACTCCGGGATATTCATCTTCTTGAGGACATCAAGCTGAATGATGTTCACAGAGCTTCCTCCATCTATAAGGATCCTGCGAACAAAGTGGTTAGAAATAAATAATGTAATTACAAGACCATCATGATGAGGATCCTGGACGTCAACACGATCATCCTCATCAAAAGTTATGACTTTATCCTGGGTGACAACGGAGGTCCGGACAGGTCTGTCTCCATTATCCATCTTGGTTTCCTTAGCATGTCTTTTTGCTGCTAAAAAGGAGGTACCACAAATGTCTGATCCATCGGATATGAAGTTTATGACTTGTGCATCTGCTGGAGGAGTAGGAGCCCTTTCCGGGATCCTTTCAGGATCCTGGATCCTTAACTTCTTTCGTCCCAAAAGCTCCTTCAAATGCCCCTTGCTCAACAAGTAACCAATTTCCTTTCTCAGTGCAATGCACTCTTTAGTGAGATGCCCAAAATCCTCATGATATGCACACCACTTGGACTTATCCTTTGTAGCAGCTGGTTTATCACTCTTCCTTGGCCACCTAGCTTTCTCACCTAGATTCTGCATTGCAAGGATTAGTTCATTGTTATCAACAGAAAAACAGTATTCAGAAATAGGAGGATAATCCTCATCATCCTCTTCTTGTTCTACTGCATGCACGTTCTGGTTATCAGATCTATTGTAAGACTTTGATTTGTTGTTCCTGAAGTAGGATCCCTGCTTCTCCTGTTTTGAGGATCCTGTCAATCTATCCTGGATCCTTTTGTCATCCTCTAGGCGGATGAACCTAAGGGCCCTGGTTCTTACTTCATCAAGATTCCTGCAAGGTGTCATAACAAGATCATCAAAGAACAATGAATCCCTAAGCAATCCCATTTTAAAGGCTTCTACAGCCGTAGCAATATCCAAGTTAGAGATATCTAAGGATTCTTTACTAAACTTAGTGTTATAATCTCTAAGTGATTCATTTTAACCTTGAGTTACCCTATATAAATCACTAGTTAATCGTTCAAATTTCCTACTACAAGAAAATTGACTATTAAACAAATTAACTAGATTAGAAAATGAAGTAATAGAGTAAGGGGGAAGACTTAGTAGCCATTTAAGAGAAGATCCTGTGAGTGTGGATCCAAATCCCTTGCATAGACATGCCTCTTTTAACCTTTCAGGAATTGGATTGATCTCCATCCTCTCCCTGTATTGAGCTACATGCTCCTCTGGATCCGTTGAACCATCATACAGTTTCATGGATGGTATCTAGAATCTTTTGGGTATCTCAGCATCACATAAGGGTGGTGCGAAACGAGATATCCTATGGCTACCGTCTGCAATTTCAGGAATGGGTTTAACCACTCCTGGAACACTGGATATCATATCCTTGAGCTTCTGTAACTCCCTGGCCATAACCTGATTGATACCTGTATCCTGCATTAAGCCATGGTTAGTGTTGTATGAATTATTAAATGTGTTACCTCCCACATGATTCGTGTTTGGAATTCCAGATGTGTATCCATATTGGCGGGATTCTGGTATGATCGAAGGACCAGATGAAGCAATGGTTTGCATTGGTATGAAGTCTCCTTGATGAACATCCGAGCTCTGGGGCTGCATACTTCTCAAGAATCCTTGATCCTGAAAGACGTTGGATCCTTGAGGCTGAGAGGATCCTTGAATCTGAAAGGATCCTGGGACAATAGAGAATCCTTGGACCTGGGAGGATCCTTGGATCTGGGAGGATCCTTGGACCTGGGGGGATCCTTGGATCTGGGAGGATCCTTGAACCTGGAAGGATCCTTGGATCTGGGAGGATCCTTGGACCTGGGAGGATCCTTGGACCTGGGAGGATCCTTGAAGTGCATGCATTCCAAAATATCCTCCTGAGTTGAAGGATCCTTGATGCTGAATAGAGGATCCTGATGGCTGAAGATAGGATCCCTATGGCTGGTAGTGAGAGCCAAATGCCTGACTCATTGTTGTTGTTCCATGACGTCTTCCTGGTAATTCATCCAAGTATTGCACATCTGGAGCTGCTGAGTGATTTGAAGTTATGACTGGGGTGTCGAAGCTTAGTGACCTTGGTATCAGAGGAGAGTGATCCTCCACTGATTTCTTCTGTTTCTTGATCTCAGCGATCTCCCGGAGGATCCTATCGTTGGTTTTGTCCTGCTCTTGTGCGTGATTCCTCATCTGCAAAATCAGAGCATAAAGATCATTAGTAGTAGGATTAGTTGAAACAGAAGAAGTTGGTGGTTTTTGGAAAATGGGGGTTTGTTTCTTCGCAGCATTCTCAGCATTCTTCTGGGATCCAGAAGGTGGTGGAGGCAAAGGAGGAACGCCTTGTGAAGAACTGAATGACGGCATTAAGCTTGAAGTGTTCTTCGTTGAGGAAGCCATCTGCCTGGTTGTAACGAACCGAAATGACCACAAAAATATGAATTTTCTTAGGAATGAAACACCAATTGCCCCACGGTGGGCGCCAAACTGTTTTGGTCAGAAATCAAGCAATGATAATGCAACCAAACTTTCGGTTATGAGGTATGATGCTTGAATTGATGAACAACAATAAGGATCACTCTGAAATGTAATGAACAAGTGACACGAAGATTTATACGAGTAAAAAGCCCTTGATCAATGAATGATCTCCGGCATAAAAAACCTCGGGTGATGGAAACTACCGATCACCAACTCAAATTAAACAAGAAATGTATTACAACTTCGGATGATAGCGAGCTAAGTACAAGGATCACTATAGTGTATTGTGTAAAAAAGTGTGTAATCGCCAAGTGAATTAACGAGAGCTGGTGAGAGCAGTTGTAAGAGTGTGTGTGTAGTCAAAAATAGCCAAGTGTTTCTATATAGCTCGCTACCCCGTTTAAAAATGGAAAAATATCTAAGCTAACAAACATTCCGCAATTCATGCAAGTCCCCCACGAACTCCATAACGTCCACTTCAGGTAAGCACAATTCATGGAATATGCTCCAGGAATATCGCCAAGACCAAGTCCAAGCTGGTACTCCTGCAAAACAATACCATATTCAAATTAGACGATCGTTAGTATAAGGATCCTTAAGATGATCCATGATCCTGATCCTGAAACACTTCTGAGGATCACTAACTCAAACAGAAGTAAGGATCACCAAACCGAACAGTAATTGAGGATCACAGGTCATTGAGAAATCCTCCCCTAACACTATGCATATAGATATAGGCATTCCAAGTATATTTAGGTTTAGACAATATTACAAAGATTAAGGACTAAAATCGTCAATATGTAAGTCCAGGGACTAATCTTGACAAAAGCCTAAAGTTTAGGGACGCTAGGCGTTACACTCATGTTAAGAGAAATTCCTAAAGAGATGATTTAGTAATTTAGTCATGGAATTTATGTGTTTTGAAGACAGTACAAGTGTTCTTGACTATCATAGTTATTGATTATGTGAAATATTTAGCACATGATATACATGGATGATTGTTCGAGTAGTTAATCAAATGGGTTTGATGATTTGACGAAATTGATGATATTTTGATCTTCATAATAAGCATAATTGTATGTATAGATAAATACTTGAACAATATAGTGAGTTGATAAATTGTTCATACATATCATAAAATGGGTTTTAACATAGGGATGTATGAATCTAGTTTGTAACTATGATATGGATGATATATGCGAAGAAAAACTTCATATGTGGTTATTCTAAATTAGCCTCTTTAGGATAATTTGTAAATACTAGTCATATGATAAGATATTTTGATGATTGATTTATGAATTGGTTATGATAATTGAAAGATTATGTTAGCTTGATGTGGAGAAATATATGAACCAATTGAATTAAAAGAAACATGGTGATTTTGTATGACAAAGTTAGCTAATATAATAGCCTAAAAATGATGTCCACCAAGTGTTTGATAATATGCATAATGGATTTTTATGAACTTGTTAGTGCATTAGTATATACTGACCTAAAATAGAGTCAAATGCAAAATATGGTATAAAAATCCATAAGGTGTGATGGTCGTGATGTAGGATAACTAATCTAACCATCTTATAGATGTTATATGATAGTTTGACTCTTGACAAGCTAGACGGGAGCTTGGAAAGGAATGAGTCAAGCGGGTCAAAGACGCGAGAATGATTAAATAGACGCAATGTAAGTAAAACGTAGACCCCTTATAATAGGATCATCATATAAGAAATATGAAGTAGTTGGAAATAAACAACTTGTAAAGTCGAGACCCATGGTGTAGATCAAATGGGTCAAAATGGGTAAGATTATGTTAGATCACACTTTGTGATCAAATAAAAAGTTAGGACCCTATGATGTAAACTAAATGGGTCAAACAAGTAAATAAATGAATTTTGATGATAAACACTTTCCGACGCGAAACAAACGGGTCAAACAAGCAAAAAGTGGATTTTGATAATAATCACTTGCTGACGCGAACAAAATGGGTCAAACAAATAAAAATGAATTTTTGATAATAAGCACTTGTTGACGCGAACCAAACTGAATTTTGATGATAAACACTTACTGATGCGAACCAAACGGGTCAAACAAGGAAACCTGAATTTTTGGTAAAAAAAAAAAACACTTGCTGAAGCGAACCAAACAGGTAAAACAAGTAAAAAGTGAAATTTTTGGTAATAAGCACTTGCTGACACAACTCAAATGGGTCAAAAAAGTATAAAGGGTTTTTTTTTTGGTGATAAACACTTGCTGACGCGAGCCAAACGCGTCGAACAAGCAAAAAATGTGAGTTTTTGGTGATAAGCACTTGCTTACGCTTACCAAACGGGTCAAACAAGTAAAAACGAATTTTTGTGATAAACAATATAAAGATTGATTTAGATGCAATAAAAAACCCGGGGGGGGGGGGCAAAATGGTCAAAAGGACAAACGGGTTACGAACGGTCAAATGGTGATCAGCCTTTGAATCCGGTATTTAATACTTTGTTTTGTTAAGTTTCATGCTTATAGGTAAGCATAATGTACGGGCATGAATTGCCACAAATTGGAAAGAAATAATCATCGCAAGGTATGGATAACAAATCAATGGTTTTAACTCGTGCTAGGTATGTAAAAGAAGTTATGCTTTCAGTAGGAGCTTGTGGCTCGACTAAAGAGGGATGAGTCAAATTTGAGTAATAGATTAACCCAAGTTAAATGCATTTAGCATTTTGGATAAAACTGTCACTCAAGCCAAGGGCATGTCCATTATGCGGAAATGGACTAAATTGATTTATGTCTCTTAACAGGTAATTCTAGTTAAATGTCATACCGAAGGGTAAATTTGCATTATAAAGGATTTCCTAGAACAACCCACCACAAAGGAAGTTGTGGTGGAAGATATAATCTTGATAAGAAAGTAGGAGGCATGAGCTAGAATGGGAAATGCCTCCTGATTTTCCGGTTGGGTAATTAACTTCAAATTGAAAGAGTGATTTGAAGAGAAAACACGTTTTCAGCTGACACGGCTGGGTGAAAACCTGACCCGGCTGGGTAAGGAGGATGACACAAAAACAAATTGTGCTTAATGTTTTCGTTCAAATGTTTCGTGTAGGAACGTGTTAGGACCGATCACGATCTTCTTGAATGTACAACTGATTGCTATGACTCTGTATCTTGTGCGGAATCCAAGTACAAAGGTGACTTTAACAAGAACAAGCTAATTAATATGATTTATATTAATGATTTGATAGTACAAAACCGTGAAATCAACAGGAGAGAGTTTCCTTTCTCTAGTCCACAAAGGTTACAAATGAACAAGACATAGCACCTATATATAGGTAGCCCCCATTTGCACTTAGCATATATTCACGGATGTGCACACATATGTGGGGATGACACTATGCGCATATGCGCTCTTCACACGAATGCGCATATGCGGATCAGCAGATCCGTGCTGACCTAGCCTGCGTGGATATTGATTCGTGTGGATCAATTTTGTGCGGATGAACATTACACTTTAAACCTAGTCTTGTCCTAACTGATTAACTACGACTTATTACATTTGACTCTAAAGCACACGATTAACGGAAGCGATAGACATAGTGCATTCACAGACTCCCCCTTGGATATTGCTGCAGTCAATCTACATCATAGCTAATCTTCATTATCTCTGAGTCTTCAAAAATCTTTGACAGTTCTGAATCACAGACTCCCCTTTACTTCTTGATTCATCAGCTCCCCCTTTCTTCAGACTCCCTCTAAGCAAATTCTTTGATCTTCCAGAATCCGAACCTGCCTCTCTGAATATCTGTTCATTTGACAACTTCAAATCACTTTTAAGAAACTTGTTATATTAGAATCACAACCTGGCTCTCCATAAAATTCATTTAACACTTAAAACTATTTGAGATCTTCCAGGATTCTTGACTGGCTCTAAACACAAATATTTTGACATTAAAAACCAAGCTCCCCTGTCAAATAACTTTCATTCACAAAACAATCAATATTATATTTGACGCTAAAGAATCCAATTTTCATAAACCCTCACAGATAATCAATTTCAACTTAATGACCTTGATTTATCTGATTATCTACCAAGCCAAATTAATGACCTTGTAGAAAAATTCAAACTATTTTTTATTTTACATTAAAAACCTCAAGTTTCAACTTAATGAACTTGTTATTTTTTTGAGACATGTTCAGCATACTTAGATTTTGAAATTCATCTTTCCAACATCGATTGTCGAAACTTAAGATGAAACGAAATCTTTTTTTTTACTTTTTCAAACTTTATGCTAAAACACACTAAAAATCTTTTTGTGATTTTATCTGTAATGAAATGAAACAACAAAATATTTACCGACATATTTTTGTTGAGTTTGCATCAGAGGATCATATCAGTTGTTTATGACCCATCACAAGCACCGTTGATCTGTATAAACTTTAAGCTTCAAAATGATTCACTTATATTGTTAGCATACTAATCCATTTAAATTTTCACACAATCTTCAATTGATTCAAGATACGAGATTAGTGTTTTAAGAACTAACTTTATCACGTATCCCATCTCAGAATATACTCTCATATCAAGATTCCCTAGATTCAGTCTTAAAGGTGAATATACCTAAATGATATCTGCCTCTGGGTTAGTGGGAGACCATGAGAGCTTAGGTTAGAACTTATGTTCAGACAAAGAGATGAAGGCTCGACTTAGGTATGTTCCACTTAGGAATCTTTTAAACATCTACACTTGATATATATCTTTCAATATTCTCAATTTTTTTATGCAGTGTAGGGGTTTTAAGCGTGAAAAAGGTCTAGGCCATTGCTGACGCAAACTCAGAAGACCAAGTATAATACCCCAGATATGAATAAGTATAAAGACCTAATATCTCATAATCAGCCAACTTCTCAAACAAAATTTTGGAGTACTAAGTCCATATATCCGAGAGATGTTCCCACGAGTTAAGAAAGTTATTGATTTTAGATTTATATCTCGAAATCAATGAACTAAATGTGTAAAAACCTACTGGCATCAGTGAGGCCGTTTATCACTTTTTGACTTTCCATTTCTTTAGCATGATGTGACTGTCTTACTGATGCACTATTATTTCCTCTTTTTACACAAAACTCTTTTTAATATTTTTCATGTTTTTGTACTTTTTTGCATTTTCAAATGCTTTTGAATTTTTCAAATTTTAAAACTATATAGTCCCCCTAAAATTCTAAAACATTTGATAAACCGATGTGAACAGCTTTATCTCGCCATCCATTTCTGCTTTACATTCTATGTCTAGAGTTTTTCACACACCTCCATGATTACCAAAACATTGATTTTAAACATTTTGAACTCGATTTTTCAAACTAGTTTTATCATATTTTGTTTGTTCAGCCGTGAGGGTTTCGGCGTATTCCTTCAATATTTTTTTTTAAAAATTTAACAATTGAAATCAACATCATACTATTTTAATCACAAATACAAGTTTTTTTTATAACCAAACACTTCCGGTTTTCAACCACATGAATCCTCCTCCTGTGCCAGGCTGCTCCATTCTCCATGTGGAATATTGTTGACTTCTGGAACACCTACACATTCAATCAACTCAATTACTTGAATAATGCAACCCAGGCCAGTTTAACCTTGGGTATTTTGACACAATACGATTCGTTCAATTTAGGAAAATCTTTTTCATTTTTCACAAACATGTTTTCTTTCTTGATGTCAACCTTTTTGGTTGAATTGATTTTCCTTTTGTCATCAACATAAGTACTTTGTTTCTTTAACACCCAAATTTTTCCTTTTGAAACATTATTTTCATAAAATCTTGAATCATTTTAAGTGTTTCTTTTTCACACTTCAACTTTTGGTTTCCAAATCTGTTTTGACTCAGACTTAGGTGTCTTCTATTTTATAACATCAGATTTCTTTTTTCCAACAACAATAGACTTCAGATTTTGTGGACATTTACGATCAATGTGTAAAACTTGTTGACATTTAAAGAATGTTTTCTTCAAAACATCTTTGGCCTGTTGTTGTTTCTTCTTCTGAGCATAGAATTCCTCATTAGTCTGTTGAGTAAATCGGAGTTATTTCTCTTTTTTATAACCCTTTCCGTGAACAAAATTCATCTTTTTTTTGAAAATTGGTCTTTTCAAACCTTTTCTTTTGATTTTGTTTCTTTTTATAACCCAACCCAGCCTTTGATTTTCTTTTTCTTTTTGTGACCTGGTTTGTTATAAAAAGCTTTGTTTCCTCCTTTACTAGCAAATTTATCAATTTCAGTTTTCTCAAATTCCACCAATTTAAAAAAAATTCAATCTTTTCCACAATCACATTTTGAATTGGAACTTCAACATCAACATCAACATCTGAGAACAATTTGTCCGATCCAATCATATAATATGCTAACATTATTGGATCATCATTCTGGTTAGTCTCAGATATTGAATTCTTCAGATAATTTTTATGAAAACTTTCTTCATCTTCAATCTATGACTTGGAAAGATCATTTTTAGTGGAATTACTTTGATTTTCTTCTTTCAGAATGCTTTCAACACCCTTACTTTGATTTTCTTCTTTCAGAATGCTTTCAACACCCTTACTTACCACCTCTCATCGAACAATTTGTCCGATCCAATCATATAATATGCTAACATTATTGGATCATCATTCTGGTTAGTCTCAGATATTGAATTCTTCAGATAATTTTTATGAAAACTTTCTTCATCTTCAATCTGTGACTTGGAAAGATCATTTTTAGTGGAATTACTTTGATTTTCTTCTTTCAGAATGCTTTCAACACCCTTACTTACCACCTCTGATTCACCCACATCAGATTTGGTGTATGTCACATCAATGTTTTTAGGCAATTCATCAACCATGTTTATTGCCTTTGCCATCTTTTCATCATCATAGAAAGTATAATTTTTCTCCAATGGTGGTGGAACTTGATGATATTCTGATCCAATTCTCTTTTTATTCTTTTCAGAACCGTTATTATCTGGGGTAATGTTGAAAATACGTTCGAGAATATTTGAAGAAGCATGATAACTTTGCAGTTTATTATTTTTCTTTTCCTTTTCAGCCAATTCTCGTTTTAGCTCAGCAACTTCATCAATATATTGATTTAATACCAGTTGTTTACCTTTATACTTGGCTTCAAGAAATTTTTCGTTTCTGAATATTTTATAACTTTTCCTTCAAGACGTTTAACTTGACCGTTCAAAGTATCATATGCTTCTTTTAATATGATGTGAGTATTTAATCCCATCATATTCCTTTTGCAACTCTCGAATGATATTATCTTTTTGAATACATTCGTTTCAATTTGCTAAACACTTATTCTTTAAAATTTCATTTTCTTTTTCAAAACCGTTGCATTTTTGTGTCAGCTCATCTACTTTTTCTTTCAAAATCTTCTCATTTTCAAACATTTCTTCATACTTTTCTTTGAATAAATTCTCAATTTTAGTAAATTCAATGTTTTTGGATTTTAACATTCCGTCTTTTTCAGTATAGGCACTGCTTTGCGTTTCATTTTTAATTCTAGATTTTACACCATTTTCATCATTTTTATCCATTGACTTAACCTGGTTTAACGATTTAATAGATTCAATTTGAGTTTCTATTTCTTTTTGTTTTGCCATCATCGTTTCGTCAGTCATTTTCTTCAGATTTTCATCCATTCTCGTTTGGTTCTCATCAATGGTTTATTGCACATTCTTCTTCAAAGTCTCTGTTGATTTTTATAGTCTCGCATAAATAACTTTTTCTATACGCTTCTCCACTTGTTAAGCAAATTTTTTATCTTCTTTCGTCTTTGAATAATATTCTGCAGCAGTAGGAATAGCAGCGACCGGTGCTTTAAAGTCTACGGTCTTATAATCCACTGCAGGATTTCCTTTAGGATCTAAGTAACATTTCCTCTCATCATCCCATCTCTCGGCCCTTTTTGCTTCTTTAAGGAATGCGTTCTTCTTGACTCCATCTCACTTCCATGATTTCCAACTTTGAAATATTCAAGAAGTTTCTGCAAAAATCAACAAACAATCAACTCAATCTTAAAAAAATCAACCAATATGAATCTTGATCCGCGCGAACGGAGAGTTTTTAGATCCGCGTGGATGTAAAAATCCAGGTTCGTGCGGACTGGATAATGTCAGAATAGTGCTAACTTTGATTTTCTGATTCGTGCGGATCCAGTAAATCAGATCCGTGCGTACGCATTTTTGACAATCTTCAAACAAATGCGCAGATCCTTGTTACTTTTTCATAGTTTTTCAAAGAATTTTCAATGATTTAGTTCGAATTTTGATCTGATCTTTTCAAGGATTGATTAGGTTATGATTTCTCACAACATATTAAAAAATTAGCCAATTTTAACCGTAGATTCGATGTTAAATCTGTGTTTTAAGCTTGAAAAGAAGTGTAGAATAAGAATGAGAAGAAAATGATGAGATTCAGATCATCTTTGCTCTGATTTGATTCTGATTTGCTTGAATTTGCTTGTATCTTGTATCTTCAGTTCTTGCAAACAGTCTCCTGCTCCGATACCACTTGTAGGAATGTGTTAGGACTTATCACGATCTTCTTGAATGTACAACTGATTGCTATGACTTGGTATCTTGTGCGGAATCCAAGTACAAAGGTGACTTGAACAAGAACAAGCTAATTAATATAATTTATATTGATGATTTGATAGTACAAAACTGTGAAATCAACTGGACAGAGTTTCCTCTCTCTAGTCCACAAAAGGTTACAAATGAATAAGAAATAGCACCTATATATAGGCAACCTCCATCCGCACTTAAGATATATTCACGGACGCGCACACATATGTGTGGATGACACTATGCGCGGATGCGCTCTTCACACAGATGCGCATATGCGGATCAGCAGATCCGTGCGTACCTAGCCTGCATGGATCTTGATTCATGCGGATCAACTTTGTGCGGATGAACATTACACATTAAACCTAGTCTTATCCTATCTTATTAGCTACGACTTATTACATTTGACTCTAAAGCACATGATTGACGAAAGCGATAGACATAGTGCATTCACATTTCGATTACTAAACGTTGACCGTATAACTTAAACACTGACAGGCTTTCACTAAGTAGGGAATCAGACAGACGACCAGGCACACGAAGAACCGAACACTCCTAAACCACCATTTCCTTGCTAACATCCCTTCGGGATAACTAAAGCAAGATCATGCGTGCCAAAGCTTTTGTACTTAAAAACTTATCTTATGTAAAATACAATTCAAGTGTAATAACTTGTTATGTCGATCGTCTGGGTTGTCGGTTAACCCAAATGTATAAGTTCTATGTTTATGTATTGTTTAAAAAAAATATGCAACTTAATTATCTGTATTTATTAGTATAGTTACTTAAACGGGTTAGAATGTTTCAAATCTTCCCCTTGGCTACAGCTTGTGGTCTTCGATCTTCAATTCTTTGGTTCTTCTAACCGCCCTTGATGTGCCTCTGTCCATGTACTTCCCAAGTTGGTGTCGTAATAAAAACATAGAACAACCTTTTGGAACTTCATTGCTTAAAAGGCAAATTTGTCTTCATAAAAGATTTCGTTGTTGAGCAGCATTTGTATGTCAACAGCAGACATGTTGACTATCCACATTGGGTCCAACATTCGAAAATTAGGTTTATCATCCTTGAAGATAATCACAACTTCGTGTGCATCTGAGTCATGACACCACAACTTCATGTTTCCCAAAAATTCTTGCTTCATCTTCATAAGTGGAATCTTCTTCATGACTTTGGGAGGTTGATACTTTAACCTGTAACAACCTGTGTTAGTCTCGGGATCCAGAGTGTAAGGGATCTGAAGTCGCTGTGGGAATTGAGGTTTGTACAATTCATCTTTCCACCCGATCGTCTACTCCATTATGAGTTTCTTATTAAATAGCTTTACACGTGGATCTTCTGCATCATGAATTACTTCGAGACAAACCAATGTGGAACATCATAATGAGGCAGAGAGAGAATACTCAATAAAGATCTTAAGTCTTTAATTTCGTGTTCTCTCTTGACTGCCATAAAATGCAAATCCTTCATAAACAACAAGATAAGGATATTTCCTTTTGAACGGTCCTTCTCCAACTCCATATACTTAGCCTGACTGGGAGGAAGTGTACGTTTAGGATGGCATTTGATAAATCAGCCTTCCGTTCCGTGAAGGTCATTTCCCGGTCGGCTAGAGCATCCTATATGACACGTTCTTTCATTTTTTCTTGGATATCTTACTCTGAAGAATTCATCATTCTTTCATTGAATGGATCAAACTGAGCACTATCATCATGAACATAGTTCTCTTTATCTATATCAAGTTCAAATTCGATCTCTTCAACATCGTCGAGGTCTGTGTCATCACTTTCAACTGGAAGTGACTCTATTTTGGTACCATCAACATCATTCATCTTAAACAAGGCCTTCAACTGGTCATCTGTAAGATCATGAACAAACTCCCCTTCTTCGAGAGGTTCACCTATGACAGGGTGCGTCTCATGCACCATAGGCATCGATGACTCTCCTTAAACATCCAACTCCTTTAATACTAAATCACCAACGTCTTCTTCAACACTTGCCGATTTGACAGCTTTAGATGACTCCCCCTAAGGATCAGATCCTATGAGTTTGTGATTCCAATGTTTAGTCCTTAATTATGCATTCACAGGTAATGCAACCAGTCAACCACAACCTCATCAGTCCCAGCTTCAACGTTTTCTTCCACGTCACCCATAATATCAGCTTCCAAATCAAACTGATAGTTTTCTTCATCAATATCTTCCAGTGCACCAATTTTATCAGTTGGTGTGACTGTGGTAACCGGAGAAACAACAATTATAGCAAAGCTACAAGAAAATGAAGCTAATGGCAACCCACGTAAAAGGTTGCATTAGGCCTTGAAAAGGTTGCGTTAGGCTTAATGCAACCTTTTATCAAGGGCTGCATTAGGTGAAGTTGCATTAGACCTAATGCAACTTTTTTGTTGGATATTGCAACCTTTTTTAAAAGGGTTGCATATTCTATTCAAATGCAACCTTTTTGATGCAACTTTTTTACATGCTAATGCAACCTTTTTTAAATGCTAATGCAATTTTTTTAACACTCAAATGCAACCTTTGCTACATTTAAATGCAACCTTTATTTACATCATATGCAACCTTTATTTACATCATATGCAACACTTCTATAAGACTTTAGTTACAACAAATGCAACCCTTGTTTCAATCAAATGCAACTCTATAACATTATTCTTTGAAGTACAAAAATTTGTATTAATATGCAATAATCACTCAATTACACAACACAATAACATAAATAAAATAGATAATACTAAATCATAATCTAACATAGTGTAAAGTCAAAATAACAATTTAATCAAAATTGTGACAACCCTCAAAATCCCATGTATTCCGTACACTTCATTAATGATAATTAAAGTGCTTTACGACTGTGTGGAAATACTTAACTACTTTCTGATATCTGTGTAATACTTACATGTATTTGTTAACATACTAGTAGGATACAGAAAAGTTACTAAATAGTCCGGTATGCCTTCCTGAGTGTTAAAAATTAAAAACGTTGCAAAAATATATATGTAGGACGCTTTACGGATTAATTAAGCAGTTTAACGGAACAGTGTCGAACCGAACAACCGGACTCTACCCGGAACACAAAAATATTGACATTGACATTGTTTTCCTTTTTCTGAGCCAGTTACGGTCCCCGAATACCCTAACACCCGTTATAAATTACAACACAATAATACACTAATTTAGTTAATTAACTAACTAACTAAATACTTAACTACTAGTTCAAATTCAACTAAAGACCCACCCCTCCCCCCCCCCCATATCCGATCGGTTGCATGGGGACACCACCCCCCAAGTTTTCTTTTCTTATTTTATGGGGTTTGTAGGGTACTTGTGAAACATAGAATACATTCGGTAAAAAAAAAATATGTTGGAAGTTCTTATTATAAATCCACTAAACAATCACTCATATCATCTTCATCATTTAACAACCACACTTCACTCTTCCTCCCTTCTTTGACTCTCGGCCCTAACTCACCCAACACACACCCACCAACAACTTTCATTCTACAACCATTTTACACATACTCAAGGGTGCTAGAAGACGTATAAGGAAGCTCGGTGTGTCCGGAAGTTGAAGGACCTTCTCCATTCGCTATTAACCGCCACATTTCTTCACTCGAACTTCCCTAGCCTTGAGCTAGTGGTAAGAACTTAGATCCATTCATTCTTTATGTTATTTAAGTGGTTAATAGACGTTAGAATGATAAAAAGTTAAGAAACTTTAAAGCTCATGAACAAGTCTTGAACATAATGTGTTAAAGTGTGGATAAAGAGAATTTATGTGTGTAAATCATGTAGATCTTGTGTTGTTATGATTCTTGTTGATTATCTGATAATTTGATGGTTAATATTGATGTTTGATGTTGTCGTGATCACTAAACATGATTAACGGAATCAATCGAACACAAGTTAGTAAGTTAAAGAATGAAAAACAGAATCTGTCCAAGTTTTACAGCCAACTTCAGTTGTCTGTAAACAGGTCATAAACTCTACAAAAAACTGATATTTTGAGTCTAAAACGTGGTATTATGAAATACGGTTCTAAGGGCACCGGAATCGTAATTTTTGGACTTCGTTTACTATTTTTAAAGCGTCATTTCATAACAGCAGCTAGAGCTGCATTTTTCTGCTGAAAATATGAGTTTTGTTTTCTGTCATAACTTGGGTTCTGTGTAGAGTTGGATTCTGAAACTTGTACTGTAGATGGCCACCGATGTATTTGTAATTACCCCACTGGAATTTCATAAATCGGACGCTCGATGAATTTTAAATAAATTATCCCGTGGACTGTGGTGAGAAAAATATGAATCTGAGTTCAGTCCGGAAATGAATTTTTATAAAATATTGGTAATGAACCGGATTCCGATATTTTTACACAATAAAATTTGGAACGTTTAAGACATTCTTTAAAAATTTGGGAATTTTTGGAATAATTTAACTATTTTATTAAAATGTTCGAAAACAGCCCGGTTTTGAATATTAATGCGGAAATGACATAAGTTGTGATTTGCGCGTCTAAATGTCGAGTATGCTATCTGTGAATGACCTAACATGTTATATGTGTTACTTGCACTATCGTATGTTTGCTTATGAGTGGGGAATGGATGGGAAGTATATATGGGCATAAACAGTTAAAGTAATGCATGCTATGTGATAGATACGTGTAGAAACTTTGTGCTCTATTTGAAAATCACTAAATGACTAACTGGTAAATCATACTAGGACGTGATTGACCGACCTTGACTGTTAGCTATATTTGAGAATCTAACCGAGAAAACCGAGGTGAGTTCACACTTTCTATAAGGCATGGGATTCCCGGTGGTTTGGGAATGGGTTAAAGAATTTAAAACTAAATCTACATATCCCCTTGGGAAGATATGTACGACCATCCTCCATAGATGGGATGCCATTATTAATCCTACGAATTCTCCTGGTGCAGAATACGTACGTTCGTCTTCCTGGTGCAGGACAACAACCTTAAAACTAGCTAGACAAAACTCTATCATGAAGTCCCTCAATTTATATCGACTTAATCGCCGAGGCCAATGGCGAGCGGGTCATTAGTTAATAGCGCTATTAGGTTTAACAAACCTCACACCATGCCGGTCGGACGGGCGTGTACTAATGGACTATGGCAAACTGTCAGTGATGATAAACACTGATGTAGGGCACAGCTATTGTTCGTAGTAGTCGATATCATACCGTCCAGTAGTTCACACGGGGAAAGCCTCCACTGATTACGATTAGGGTTTGGGTAAGGAAAAAGGAACTGGTTAAACATACTTTCAACTACGGGGTAACCCCCACGGCAATTAAGCCAACGAAAGTCAAACCACGTTTTCAGAAACAACTTAAAAACTAAACAACCAAACGTGAACTCACTCAACTTTGTTGTTGACTAGTTGTTACTTGCCTTACAGGTCGCTAGGTGCTTTTGGAGCTTGCATGAGGAGAAGGTTGTTGTGGAATATGGGTTGTTATATCCCATACTTAATAATTGAACTTTATAAACCTATGGAACTTATGTTTGAGACTTTAAACTTATGAACTGTGAACTTATGTTTTGAACTTACGTTTTATGCTTCCGCTGTTATCTTAAAATCGGCCACCTTCTTTAGGTCACCAATCGTATTGTAGTTGGTTTCATTTACTTAATTGTGTTATTCAATATGATTGGTGGCTCGATCCTGGTCACGTCACGCCTCCAAACGGTGGTACTCCGCATGGTGGATTTTGGGGGTGTGACAGATTGGTATCAGAGCCATTGGTTATAGTGAACTTGGTTTTTAAAAAGGGAAAAGTTTTTGATAAAACCAGACTATAACCAGTACAGTGCTCAACGATCCACAACGACGCTTCGCTCCACGTGCAAGACTCGACACCATAAGTGGTATGATTTATGTTATATTGTCGGTTAGATAGTTCTCACTGTGCATTAGATAATGTGATAACTGCTATTTGAACCTTGTGTGCTTACTCTCTAATGTCGTCCCACACTTACGCACTTTCGCGACACTTTCCTCACTTACGTTGCTTCGTTATGAAGATCATGAGCGGACGCGGAGGACGTACCAACCTCACTCAAGCCCAGTTGACGGCTTTGACCAACGAACGAGTCGCTGAGGCACTCGCAGCTAACCCATCAGGAGGTCAACATGCTCAACCTCCTGTGTGCACATTCAAAACGTTCATGGACTGCCGACCTACTACCTTCAGTGGCACCGAAGGAGCAGTGGGCCTTCTTCACTGGTTTGAAAAGCTTGAGTCTGTTTTCGAGATGTGCGAATGCCCCGAAGACCGTAGGGTGAAATATGCTACCAGAACACTTGAAGGAGCTGCGTTAACCTGGTGGAAGGCACAGGTTCAATTACTAGGACTGGCAGTTGCTAATGCCACACCCTGGAATGGTTTCAAAGAGCTGATCAAGGAGGAGTACTGTAGTCGGGATGACATCCACAAGCTAGAGGTGGAATTTTACAATTTGAAGATGACGGGGTCTGAGATTGAGGCGTATACTAAGAGGTCAAATGAGCTGGCCATCTTGTGCCCTACCATGGTGGACCCTCCCATCAAACGAATTAAGATGTATCTCAAGGGCCTTTTACCAGAGATCCAAAGTCACGTGACTTCAGCCAACCTGGGTACTATACAGCAAATCATCAAGTTGGCCCATCGACTCACTGACCAGGCGGTGGAGCAAAACAGGCTGCCCAAACGAATCAGTGCCACAGCTACTTCTGATGCACCTACCGACAACAAGCGAAAATGGGATGGGAACTCCAGTAAGGGGTCTACTTCAGTTCAGTCTCAGCAGTGAAAGACTGATGACTACCAGAGTCCTGGTCAGCAATCTTCCGGTAGTCAAGGACAGGGTGGATACCGAGGGAACCACCCCAAGTGCAATCGGTGCCACAAGCATCACAGCGGGCAGTGCAACAAGGGTCGCTGTCTGAGGTGTAACAAGTTTGGTCATGAAGCAAAGGATTGTAGGAGCGCACGACCAGCGAATCAGAATCGCCAAAAACAACGACAAGCTCCACAGAACCAGCAGCAGCAGCAACAGCAGGGCAATAAAGGATGCTTTCAGTGTGGCGCTGAAGGCCACTTTAAGAGGAACTGCCGCCAACTGAACCAAAACCAGAACAACAACCAAAGAAATGGGAACCACAATGGAAACAACAACGGAGGCAACAATGGAGGTAACAATAATGGCAATGGCGCCCAAGGTCGGGTGTTCGTGATTGGTCAGGGAGAAGCAAGGAACGATCCCAATGTTGTGATGGGTAAGTTTCTTCTGGATGACTTCTTTGTTACTGTTTTATTCGATTCGGGTGCCGATACTAGTTATGTGTCCTTAAAAGTTAGCCAAATACTTAAGCGCACTCCAACACTTCTGAACACCAAACACACGGTAGAACTAGCTAACGGTAAAAGTCTTGAAGCCACACACGTAGTTAAAGGTTGTAACCTCGTCTCAGCTGGTCAGACTTTCTCTATCGATCTTATTCCTATCACACTTGGTAGTTTCGACGTCGTTATTGGGATGCATTGGCTATCTCATCATCAAGCGGTGATTGTTTGCAAGGAAAAAATCGTCCGCATTCCTCGTCCTGGTGAGGAACCTCTGGTGATTCAGGGAGATAAGAGTGGTGCTGTTGTAGGCATTATCTCTTTCCTTAAGGCCCAGAAGTGTTTGCGAAAGGGCCACACTGCCATTTTAGCACTCGTTACTGACACATCAACAGAAGAGAAGAGAATTGAAGACATCCCTATTGTGCGCAATTTTCCTAAGGTATTTCCTAAGGAATTTCCTGGTCTTCCGCCTCATCGCCAAGTTGAGTTTCAAATCGAGCTAGCTCCTGGGGCAGCACCAGTAGCTCGAGCACCATATCGTCTAGCTCCATCAGAACTCGAAGAACTGTCCACGCAACTACAAGAACTCTTGGAAAAGGGTTTCATACGCCCTAGCTCTTCGCCATGGGGAGCACCAGTGTTATTCGTGAAGAAGAAGGACGGTACCTTCAGAATGTGTATTGACTACCGCGAACTCAACAAAGTGACCGTGAAGAATCGATATCCTCTTCCATGTATCGACGACTTGTTCGACCAGTTGCAAGGGTCGAGCTATTACTCTAAGATTGATTTGAGATCGGGATACCATCAGCTGAGAGTCCGAGGTGCGGACGTCTCCAAAACAGCATTCAGAACTCGTTACGGCCATTACGAGTTTCTGGTTATGCCATTCGGGCTGACGAATGCACCAGCGGTCTTCATGGATCTCATGAACCGAGTGTGCAAGCCTTACCTGGATAAGTTCGTTATTGTGTTCATCGACGATATCCTGATTTATTCTAAGAGTCAGGAGGAACACGAGCAGCATCTACGACTTATGCTGGAACTTCTTCGAAAAGAGCAGTTGTATGCCAAGTTTTCAAAATGTGACTTCTGGCTTCGCGAAGTCCACTTTCTAGGCCATGTGGTAAACAAGGATGGAATTCATGTGGATCCATCTAAGGTTGAATCGATCAAGAACTGGCCTACACCCCGCGCACACCAACAGAAATCCGCCAATTCTTGGGTTTGGCAGGATATTACAGAAGGTTTATCAAGGATTTCTCCAAGATTGCGCAACCCCTCACTTCACTGACTCAGAAGGGTGTCACCTATCGCTGGGGTGATGCACAGGAATCTGTGTTTCAGCACTTGAAAGATGGACTTTGTAGTGCGCCTATCCTCTCATTGCCTGATGGCACAGAAGATTTTGTGGTTTATTGCGACGCTTCCATCCAAGGACTTGGTTGCGTATTGATGCAACGTGACAAGGTCATTGCCTACGCATCACGCCAACTCAAAGTTCATGAAAGAAATTACACTACTCACGATCTGGAGCTGGGAGTAGTTGTTTTCGCGCTTAAGAGATGGAGACACTACCTATACGGTACCAAGTGCACCATTTACACCGATCACAGGAGTCTCGAGCATATCTTCAAGCAAAAGGAGTTAAACATGCGTCAACGCCGATGGGTTGAGCTCTTGAACGATTATGAATGCGCTATCAAATATCATCCGGGCAAGGCCAATTTGTGGCTGACGCCCTCAGTCGAAAGGATACCCTACCTAAGCGTGTACGTGCTTTACAACTTACCATCCAGTCTAACCTTCCCGCTCAAATTCCTGATGCTCAGGTTGAAGCATTGAAAGCAGAGAACATCAGGGCTGAATCCCTACGAGGATCGAGGCAGCGGCTAGAACAAAAGGAAGACGGCGCTTACTATGTAACAGGGCGCATCCGGGTTCCACCTTATGGAAACTTACGCGAGCTTGTGATGGACGAAGCGCACAAGTCTCGTTATTCGGTACATCCTGGTTCGGATAAAATGTACCACGACCTCAAGACTACGTATTGGTGGCCTGGCATGAAAGCCCACATAGCAACCTACGTCAGTAAGTGCTTGACTTGTGCGAGAGTCAAGACTGAATATCAGAAACCATTAGGCCTACTTCAACAACCGGAGATCCCGAAATGGAAATGGGAGCAAATTTCCATTGATTTCGTTACCGGCCTGCCCAGATCTCAACGCGGAAACGAGACCATTTGGGTGATCGTAGATCGACTGACCAAGTCTGCACATTTTCTGGCTATCAAAGAAACGGATAAGTTTTCTACTCTTGCAGACATTTACCTAAAGGAAGTGGTATCAAGGCACGGAGTGCCAACCTCTATTATATCTGATCGTGACGCGCGTTTTACTTCTGAACTGTGGCAAGCAATGCACAAGTCTTTTGGCTCGCGTTTAGATATGAGCACCGCTTATCACCCACAGACGGATGGGCAATCTGAACGCACCATCCAAACCCTTGAAGACAAGCTTAGGGCATGTGTAATTGATTTTGGTAATGGCTGGGAAAAGCACCTCCCGCTAGTGGAGTTCTCATATACCAACAGTTACCACACCAGCATCCAAGCCGCTCCATTCGAGGCATTGTACGGATGCAAATGCCGATCACCTCTCTGTTGAGCAGAAGTTGGTGACAGCAAAATCACTGGCCCAGAACTTGTGATAGATACCACCTAGATAATTGCTCAGATACGACAGCGAATGGCGGCAGCTCGTGACCATCAGAAAAGCTATGCTGATAAGGGAAGAAAACCACTCGAGCTCCAGGTTGGGGATCGAGTGCTACTCAAAGTCTCACCTTGGAAAGGTGTAGTCCGCTTTGGCAAACGAGGCAAGCTCAATCCGCGTTATGTCGGACCATTCGAAGTCACCGAGAAAATTGGCAAAGTCGCCTACAGGTTGAATCTACCTGAAGAACTCAGCGGAGTTCACAATGTTTTCCATGTGTCGAATCTGAAGAAGTGTCTGTCAGATGAGACCCTCATAGTTCCTCTCAAGGAACTCACAATCGACGACCAGCTGCGATTCGTCGAAGAACCAATAGAGATCACGGATCGAGATGTTAAGATCCTCAAGCGTACCAGGATACCTCTGGTCCGAGTTCGTTGGGATGCTCGTCGTGGCCCAGAGTATACCTAGGAACGAGAAGACCAAATGAAACTCAAGTATCCCCAGCTGTTTAAGAAAACCGCAACCACTACTGAGGTTGAAGCTACTGCAGAATTTCGGGACGAAATTCCAAATCAACGGGGGAATGATGTGACACCCTAGGAAAATCAGGAAAACAACACAACTTAGCTAGCTTCCTCAGTAACCACGTGCTAAATTTCGGGACGAAATTCTCTTAACAGGGGGAGAATGTGACAACCCTCAAAATCGCATGTATTCCGTACAATTCATTAATGATAATTAAAGTGCTTGACGACTGTGTGGAATTACTTAACTACTTTCTGATATCTGTGTTATACTTACTTGTATTTGTTAACATAATAGTAGGATACAGAAAAGTTACTAAATAGTCTGGTATGCCTTCCTGAGTGTTAAAAATTAAAAACGTTGCAAAAATATATATGTATGATGCTTTCCGGATTAATTAAGCAGTTTAACGGAACAGTGTCGAACCGAACAACCGGACTCTACCCGGAACACAAAAATATTGACATTGACATTGTTTTCCTTTTTCTGAGCCAGTTAGGGTCCTCGAATACCCTAACACCCGTTATAAATTACAAAACACTAATACACTAATTTAGTTACTTAACTAACTAACTAAATACTTAACTACTAGTTCAAATTCAACTAAAGACCCACCCCCCATAACCGATCGGTTGCATGGGGACACCACCCCCCACGATTTCTTTTCTTATTTTATGGGGTTTGTAGGGTACTTGTGAAACATAGAATACATTGGGTAAAAAAAAATGTTGGAAGTTCTTATTATAAATCCACTAAACAATCACTCATATCATCTTCATCATTTAACAACCACACTTCACTCTTCCTCCCTTGTTTGACTCTCGGCCTTAACTCACCCAACACACACCCACCATCAACTTTCATTCTACAACCATTTTACACATACTCAAGGGTGCTAGAAGACGTATAAGGAAGCTCGGTGTGTCCGGAAGTTGAAGGACCTTCTCCATTCGCTATTAACCGCCACATTTCTTCACTCGAACTTCCCTAGCCTTGAGCTAGTGGTAAGAACTTAGATCCGTTCATTCTTTATGTTATTTAAGTGGTTAATAGACGTTAGAATGATAAAAAGTTAAGAAACTTTAAAGCTCATGAACAAGTCTTGAACATAATGTGTTAAAGTGTGGATAAAGAGAATTTATGTGTGTAAATCATGTAGATCTTGTGTTGTTATGATTCTTGTTGATTATCTGATAATTTGATGGTTAATATTGATGTTTGATGTTGTCGTGATCACTAAACATGATTAACGGAATCAATCGAACACAAGTTAGTAAGTTAAAGAATGAAAAACAGAATCTGTCCAAGTTTTACAGCCAACTTCAGTTGGCTGTAAACATCATAAACTCTACGAAAAACTGATATTTTGAGTCTAAAACGTGTTATTATGAAATACGGTTCTAATGGCACCGGAATCGTAATTTTTGGACTTTGTTTACTATTTTTAAAGCGTCATTTCGTAACAGCAGCTAGAGCTGCATTTTTCTGCTGAAAATATGAGTTTTGTTTTCTGTCATAACTTGTGTTCTGTGTAGAGTTGGATTCTGAAACTTGTACTGTAGATGGCCACCGATGTATTTGTAATTACCCCACTGGAATTTCGTAAATCGGACGCTCGGTGAATTTTAAATAAATTATCCCGTGGACTGTGGTCAGAAAAATATGAATCTGAGTTCAGTCCAGAAAATGAATTTTTATAAAATATTGGTAATTAACCGGATTCCGATATTTTTACACAATAAAATTTGGAACGTTTAAGACATTCCGTAAAAAAATTGGGAATTTTTGGAATAATTTAACTATTTTATTAAAATGTTCGAAAACAGCCCGGTTTTGAATATTAATGCGGAAATGACATAAGTTGTGATTTGCGCGTCTAAATGTCGAGTATGCTATCTGTGAATGATCTAACATGTTATATGTTTTACGTGCACTATCGTATGTTTGCTTATGAGTGGGAAATGGATGGGAAGTATATATGGACATAAACAGTTAAAGTAATGCATGCTATGTGATAGATACGTGTAGAAACTTTGTGCTCTATTTGAAAATCACTAAATGACTAACTGGTAAATCATACTAGGACGTGATTGACCGACCTTGACTGTTAGCTATATTTGAGAATCTAACCGAGCAAACCGAGGTGAGTTCACACTTTCTACAAGGCATGGGATTCCCGGTGCTTTGGGAATGGGTTAATGAATTTAAAACTTAATCTACATATCCCCTTGGGAAGATATGTACGGCCATCCTCCATAGATGGGATGCCATTATTAATCCTACGAATTCTCCTGGTACAGAATACGTACGTTCGTCCTCCTGGTGCAGGACAACAACTTTAAAACTAGCTAGACAAAACTCTATCATGAAGTCCCTCAATTTATATCGACTTAATCGCCGAGGCCAATGGCGAGCGGGTCATTAGTTAATAGCGCTATTAGGTTTAACAAACCTCACACCGTGCCGGTCGGACGGGCGTGTACTAATGGACTATGGCAAACTGTCAGTGATGATAGACACTAATGTAGGGCACAACTATTGTTCGTAGTAGTCGATATCATACCGTCTAGTAGTTCACACGGGGAAAGCCCCCACTGATTACGGTTTGGGTAATGAAAAAGGAACTGGTTAAACATACTTTCAACTACGGGGTAACCCCCACGGCAATTAAGCCAACGAAAGTCAAACCACGTTTTCAGAAACAACTTAAAAACTAAACAACCAAACGTGAACTCACTCAACTTTGTTGTTGACTAGTTGTTACATGCCTTACAGGTCGCTAGGTGCTTTTGGAGCTTGCATGAGGAGAAGGTTGTTGTGGAATATGGGTTGTTATATCCCATACTTAATAATTGAACTTTATAAACCTATGGAACTTATGTTTGAGACTTTAAACTTATGAACTGTGAACTTTTGTTTTGAACTTACGATTTCTGCTTCCGTTGTTATCTTAAAATCGGTCACCTTCTTTAGGTCACCAATCGTATTGTAGTTGGTTTCATTAACTTAATTGTGCTGTTCAATATGATTGGTGGCTCGATCCTGGTCACGTCACGCCTCCAAACGGTGGTACTCCGCATGGTGGATTTTGGGGGTGTGACAAAAATAAAATTTTAATTACAATTATATAAAGAAACAAAAACCTCTACTCATCTTTAGGATATTGAAGTACTCCAATAGGTAGCTTTTCTATAATATATTGTAATAGCTTCAAAGTTTGATCGCTGGTTGTCAAAATCTTTTACATAGCTTCTACCTTACCTTTTTTTCCTTCGATGGTCATCTTCAATTTCTTTTCGCATTTCAAGCAATTGTGACTTCTCAACTTAAAGCTCCCTTTGAATGTTTCCATAAGTCCACCCGGAATCATGTATGGTTCCTCACCGCCATCCATTTTCTTAATCATTTTTTAGTAACACCACTCCCGTAAAGTCGAACATCGCCATTATACTCCTTATTCCACCAAATCACTTCCATTTTGTAGTTCATCATTTGTTCCGTAATAAAAAAGAATAAGAAAATATTAAAAAAAACAACAACCAATAACCTAGAATTATAAGTTGCTTGTTAAAAACAACAGCCAACAAACAAGGCAAAAAGAAGATAGCAAGAACCATATATTACATAACCTATAGTAATACCCCTATTTTTTTCTAATTTCAGAGATATGTTACGATGTGAAGTTATATATACATTTTACTATCACACCGAAGTTGCTAAATGTCAATTGATTCGAACCATAGAACAAAAAAAAATTGACTTTTACAAGTCAACACATAATGGATCTATGATAATTTCTAAAAAATCATTTATCGTCGCCTAACCTTCATAAATGGTCATATTGCTTCAGGTAAAAATGAGTTTCAGCAAAAATCAATAATGTTAAAGCAAGCCAAATACATTCAAAAAAATATGTAAAGTTTGACACAAAGAGAACCATGAATAACATCATATATATAATCTAAACCATGTCTAACAGTCATGTTAAAATATTGTAGTTCTTAGGCCTTTCAAAGATAACTGATACCTGAATAAACCGACT
The DNA here is from genome assembly GCA_030545235.1 of Helianthus tuberosus. Classification (NCBI taxonomy): domain Eukaryota; kingdom Viridiplantae; phylum Streptophyta; class Magnoliopsida; order Asterales; family Asteraceae; genus Helianthus; species Helianthus tuberosus. The sequence continues at coordinate 39,987 of JARYGA010059141.1, forward strand.
GACTCGTTTAGGATTCAAAAAGATCAATACATGTAGGCCAGGGTTAAAAATACATGTAATTGGTTTACATGTAGCATTATCAGTCTGGTTATCCGGGATTTAAAATTTCAGTGCAAACAATTAACCCGATCTAGTTTTAAGGTTCCATATTTTTGTCTGTTCTATAACGGAACTCGTAAAAAATAATATGAGCTGCAGACTCACAACTAAAAGATAGAAAGACCACATGTAAAGCAATTACCTAACTATACAAGAAAAGAACATACTGATGTATAAGCTTCTTTAAACAATTTTAAAGCAGATAACAGAGTTTAAAATTAAGGAAAGATATACTAGTTTCTTTCATCCTCTATTGCATAAACTTTTAGGGTTATTGCGGTCTATATTTTTATATCAATGAGAATAACCATTTTTATCTAATTATCGTTTAAAGAACACCCTCATATTGTAAAACTACAAAATAGGAAATGACATTTTCCAATGCATACGCCTACCCGACCCTAAACTCGAGAACACAATATGTAATATAGTTCAGGTATTAGCTACACTTTCAAACTAAAAAATGCCCATTTAAGCCGACCCGAATAACTAGAAACCCAACAACACCCCTAAAAGTTCTAATTGATAACAAAACGTACAAAAAATTGATAACTGGCCCGTAAACATCTACTCTTCTTTAGCAAATTCCCCACTCTGCTTATTGTGCATCCTCGCATCCTTAGGTTCTTCAAAATCTTGGAATCCATCTGCTCACTCAAAAACATAATTTTTTTGTATAAGAAAATCAAATTTTTGGGTTGTTACATAATGATTTGGCAAGATCAATAACAAAATTAGTATCAATAAAAAATATTAATGTATAAAAAAATAAGACAAACCTCATGAACCATCAATGAAAGAACGATGATTGTACCAGCAAATAAATAGAAATAATAAATTTTTTTATCTTTATAATAAAGCCCTTCAAGCCTATAAACCAATTCTTTCCCCTGTGAACCACCCATGGTTTTAAAATTGCTTCCACCTTCCTGCAAATCTTACATAGAAACAATAGCATCATAGTTTGTATTTTGTACAGCATGGACATGGGTATTCATGGTTAGGGGTGTAAACAAGCCGAGCCAAGCCATATAGGGCCCCTCAAGCTTGGATCATTTGATTTAAGAGAGCTCATGGTCATTAAAGCTCAAGCCTGGTTTGTGGGTAGCTTTACGTGTTTGGGCTGAGCTCCATTTTACCCCTGCATTAGGGGCTATACGCAGCCAAAAACAGGGGTAACATTGTCTTTTTGACCCTTTATATACGCTGTGTATATGTCTATACGCAGCGTATTTAAACTTTGTGAAAAAATGATCCCTCAAACCTACCAAAATGACCCAAAAAAGCATGATGGGTTATATACGCTGAGTATAGCTCTATACGCAGCTTATATAAACCCTTGTTTTCTGTGAAATGATTGCTGATAAGGTTCTAAAATCCATGGTTTATATACGCTGAGTATAGCTCTATACGCAGCGTATAGAGGTAACCATATACGCTGCGTATAGGTCTACACGCAGCGTAGGTAAAGGTAGGGTTTGGTGTGCAAATAGCCATGTTGGTGTGCAAATAGGCAGACCCTAAAAAATACACGAGTAAACTGACAAAATGGTCATGAGGTTTGGTTAGGGGTGCAAACGAGTCAAGCGTCTCGCGAGCTACTCGGGATCGGCTCGAGAATAAGCTCAAAACGAGCCGAGCCTTATCGAGCCTGAGCCGATCTAGTTATATTTCTATATGTTTTACGCCTCAGTCTAATTTTTGCGAGCTAACAAGCCGCGACGTGCGCATGTGGTTCAACGTTTTTACGTGTACTTTTTGTTCGGTTTAACAGTCTCGTCACAAAGCATTGGTCAAAAATACTAGTTAATAACTAAATATTAAATTTATTTTTTTAAATAATATTATATATAGTATTTATATGTGTTGTATTACTTAAATATAAGTGGAACAACCCCAAATCTCCCATGCTTTGCGTAAACTAAATATAATAGTATAGAATCACACATGCTGTAATATTGACTTATTTTTCCTTTCGGTGTTTTTATGGTATAGGTTGGAAGCAAAGGACTAGTTGATGGATGATTGGGTGCAAAGATAACGAAATAATTTGGGCAATGGTGGATCATTAAAGCCATTGAATATTTTTTAAACATGCAGTTCATTGTTAGTCAGCAAGATCTATAAATGTTTATGCTCTAAATTAGAATGTATATGTGTTTAGGGACTGGAACGCAAAGTATCAAGTTCCAAAGTGAAATGAACAACTCAAATGAATGGACAATGAGCTAAATTAAGAATTTCACAAAAGAAGACAATTGATTTTAAATCATAGAATAAATCAAGAAGTCCAAGTTTAACATAAGTGTTAGAACAAGAATATGTTTATTGCAAAGAATTTGTGAATTTGCTTTTAGCAATAAAATCTTTTAGAATAAGATTAACAATGCAACCCTTCTAATAAAAGTTGCAAATTTCAATAAAATTGGTAACCTTATAAGAAAAAGGTTGCAAATTCAAGTAATTTTGCAACCTTTTATGAAAATGGTTGCATTATATCTTCTAATGCAACCTTTATGTCCAATGAAGTTGCATTAGGGTCAAATGCAACTCTTTTGAAAAAGGTTACTTCTAAAAGGTTGCATTAAGCTTATTTTCTAGTAGTGAACCACCAACTAGTGTTGATGCAGATGTATCTAGATTTGACAAACTTGGAGGAAGGTCATTCCACATTGTATTAACTTTGCCTTTTAATGATTCCTATTGAAAATGAGAATCTAAAGAGAGATTATAAAATATATAGATTTTGTTGTGAAATCAAATTTTTTTTTATGTGGCTAAGAACTTTTGCTTTTATAATAACTAGTTTTTGCCGCACTCGCATTGTGGGGGCACTAAACCGGACATTTTTCTCGCATCGGGCGGTGAAACCTTCTCTATGTGTGGCTTTGTATTGTGCATGTGCAACTCATCCAACACATGCCACTCTTGCAGAAGGAAGTGCTGAGTAGTTAATGAGGATGTTCTCCAACACATGCTACAATCTTGCGTAGGCATGCAAGGCGCACGCGCAAGGACGACATCTTATTATAGCGCAAGTGAAACTGTCACTTTGACCAACCAGTAAGTGGCATGCACTGGCATTGACACCAACAGTCAGCTGATCGTCTACTAACAAAGGTCCCACTTGAATAAAGCTGATGAACAAACTGATAGCCAAAGCTAATAGGCCACGTGGCGGCCGCTCCTTCGTGCGCCTGGCACAGCAGGACACGTGGCAACACCTCCACCGTGCGTCTGACACTTCTGCGACCTACACACCTGCCAGGCGTATGGAAAAGATGCAAGTTGTTAGTCAGGCCAAAGGCCCATCAAACGACCCGCTGGCCTCTCTCCTTCACTTTCCAGCTATAAAGACCAGACTTCAAACCAGGTTTGAGACAATGCTAATTTGCTCACTCACATTTACTACTTAATTACTTATCTTGCTTCCTAAGCAAATGCTTATTCTCACGCCAGATGGTGGTAACAATGAGCAACACCCACCCCATTCTCCTTGTTGCGAGTCATGGTGTGTTCATTGCGCATGTGACAGATTGTAGCCAACGATCGAGCAAAGAAGGGAATAACCCTATCTAACGAGACTCGACCCGTGGACTAACCTCTCGGTTAACCACTGTTTCTTCAAATTGTAATATGATTAAAAATCAATAATAAACCTATCAGAAATCTAAAAATTCTGAAAATTTGTTGCAAACCTATGTAGTTGATGATAAACAATATCCTAAGTTCAATTTCATCAAAACACAACTCTGTATTGAAAGCCCCCATCTCTAAGACTAAGAACCTTAGAAGCAAAAGAGACATAATTTGGATTGTAGATGCCCTCTATCAGGAAAAGGGATAGAAAGGTTTTGTAAGGCTCGAAAAAATAGATAAAATAGGCTTTGAAATTACCTGATTTGCTTAAGAATTGAGGGAGAAAATAAGTGTTGAAGTTCCAAGCCTTAGAGATGATTCTTTGCTTCAATTCGTGGATTATAGATATGGGAAAATTCGTACAATATGATAGGGTATGCCGTTTGCTTCAGAGATTGTGCATCGAGATAGACAATTTGGGTGTGGTGATTGAGTTCTAGAAAGATGAAAATAGTGTATTTACTTAGTTTATGTTTAACCAATTTATGAGATGATTAGTGCCATTTATGTTGCAAATATAACTTGCAATCTAAACCCAATTAATTGGTATAGAAAAGAAAGCCAAAAGGTTTACGACCCATCATAATAATCTAATGATTAATATTATTAATGTTTAAACGAATTTACAAGATTTGTAAGATTCAAAAGGAATGATTCCTGCATATGTATTGTTTTAGGATAACAAATATTAGAGTATTAAAATACTCAAAGAAATAAATACAAAAAGTCAAATACTCTATACATGTAAGAATTAGTAGCTGATTAATATCACTAATAAAATATTTCTCATTTTTATTTATTTCCCTTAGGATCCGGTTTACATAACGAGTTATTATAGATCAAGTGTTCACCGAGATCTTTATAAAATTAACGTTCTTAAATCTCGAAAATATTACGTTAATTAAATTATTACAGGACAAAATATAAATAATAAGTTATAAACATTCGTCCTTATATTTATTACGGTTCGGATCCGATTTTCAAAGCGGGATGGTTTTTCTAAGATCCATTTTGAATTTTTACGAATGTTATTGAAGATTACTTTAATTACTAGATGATCGGGTTGATTGTTTTCTTGGATGACAGACCGGAGATTTTAGCAAATCCTTTAAGTAGGAGATTGTTGGGTTTAGTGAAGGCTTAGAAGTGTTGGGTCTGGTTTTGGTCCATGTTATTTTCTTATGGCCTAAGTTATAATCTCTAATAGTTATCTTATATGTACCTCG
>JARYGA010059142.1:0-45559 GCA_030545235.1 Helianthus tuberosus
ATGATAGGTTCTTTGATGTACCTAACTGCTTCACGTCCTGATATCATGTACCCAACGTGCCTCGCAGCAAGATATCAATCTAACCCTAGAGCTTCGCATATGATCATTGTGAAGAGGATATTGCGCTACCTGAAAGGAACTCCTTCATTGGGGTTGTGGTATCCTAGGAAAGGCGATTTTATGCTCGAAGGGTATTCTGATTCAGATTTCGGATGCTGCAAAGTCAATTCAAAATCAACAATTGCAGGATGCCAGTTCTTTGGTCCTAGATTGGTTACCTGGCATTGTAAGAAACAAACGTCTGTGGCGCTATCTACATGTGAAGCGGAGTATGTTTCTGCTAGCAGTTGCTGCTCTCAGATTCTGTGGATACAGCAACAGATGCGCGACTACGGTTTGCAGTTTCTTTACACACCTCTTTTTGTTGATAATGAGGCCGCGATAAATATAACAAAGAATCCAGTACATCACGCTAAAACTAAACACATAGAAATTCGTCATCACTTTATTCGTGATTGTTTTGAGAAAAAGTTGATACGAATTGAGAAAATCCACACTGACGAACAGAAAGCTGATTTACATACCAAAGCTTTTGATAAAAATCGGTTTAAATATTTGTTAAAACTGAATGGTATGAAGCTTCTTTCAGTGTCGGATGGCATAATTGGCGTTGATGAGAGTACTGGTGCGGATGAAGACGAGAAACAATCTGCAATGGTTTGTCGATTTTTTACTTGTTTTGGTATTTAGGGGGAGTAGATAGATGTATATAGATATATTTTTCAGAAAATACAAAAACAGTAAAAAATGCAAAAATACAAAAACATGATAAAAATTTGAAAAAGAGCTTGTGTATATAGGGAAAATGATAGTACATTGGCTAGACTATTACAGTATGCTAAAGATTTGTAAAGTTTAAATGAGTTAAACAGTCTCACTGATGATGTGTCGATAGGTTTTCACACATTTAGTAGATTTATTCGGGATATAAACCTAAAATTTCAAACTTGTGAAATTCGTGGGGAACACTACTAGGATATATAGGTAACCCCTGAAATCTCGTTTGAAAGGTCTCATAATCTGATATACTAGGTTTTTATACTCAATGATGTCTGGGGTATTATTTCGGGACTTCTGCTGAACGGTAGTTCTGACCTAGTCCTTGGATAATACTTTCTGCAAATGCTTGAAACACAGCATAAACCCTCAGCATGCCGATGAAACAATAAAATTGATAGTCGCTGCTGTTGTAGCTAAAAGATCCTCTAAAGGGGACATACCGTAAAGTCGAAGCTGGTATCTCTTTGCGTATACGGAAGTATCGACCTGAGATCCCTCGGCCCTCGCATACCTAATTTATGTACAGATATCATTGTAGTATACTCACCTGTAAGACTGATAATTGGAATTCTGGATACGGGAGTATATTCAAGTAGTGGGACACATGAATGAGCTAAGTTCATAATTCATTTAAATCGTATCCTGATTAAATTGAGATTTGTGTGGGAATTTAAGATGGATCAGTATATCGACAATCGAGGTGAATTGTTTAAGTCTGAGTATGAAATGAAGCTTAATGGTACTTGTAATTTGTCTGATAGCTGATATGATTCCCTGACATGCTCGCCAAAAAAATAAGTTTGTAAATAGTTTACTTTGTTTACTTTCTGCAATTTAAGTTTTCTGCATTTCATTTCTTAGTTTAGAACACTTTATAAAATCCAAAAAGATTTTATTTCTGCTTTATTTTCTGACAAACCAAAGTGGAGAGTTGATTGTTGGTTTCTCAGATGTTTGAAGCAGATGTAGGAGATTCTGGACTGAAGAATGAGGAGAGCTTATCTTGATGGAGTTTGTTTTATTGAAAAGTCAAAAACAAGTTCATTAATTTGATACTTGTTATTTTCAGAAAATGTGTAAATTGTTGTTTTCAAAATCAGTTTGATTCGTCAAATGATCAACCAAGGTCATTAAATTGGACTTGGTAGATTAATTGAGTAATCATGGTCATTAACTTGGACCTGAATACTTAAGTGGATTGCTATAACTGATTGAATTTGTGATTTATTGTTGATAAGATAAGTTTGTAATGATTGATATTTGAGACACAGGTTTTGGACTTCATTATTCCCATGGAAGCTAAATGTTAAAGCTTGAACCAGATCAAGATCTCAGATTCTAGCATATCGAGAGGGGGAGTCTGTGAAAGGGGGAGTCTGGATCAACGGTCAAAGGGAAGTCTGAAGATGGAGAAGTTTGTGAATCTGTGAAGATAGAATGTTTCTAATGAAAAGACAGAGTTGGAGATTGATAAAGACAAAGACTTGAAGCCGAAGACTTCGTCAACATCCAAGGGGGAGTCTGTTGGTGCACTTAGTGTCTGTTAACTTTGTCTTATACAAGTCTTTTGTCTAGATAGGTTGAATGAACACACAACAGGGTCGAAATTAGGTTTAGATCATGTTTGAGATAGGGTTTTCGCTTGAAAGTGTGTCTTGGCAGATTCAAGCGAAACCTATTCATCATCATCATACAGTTTCGCTTGAAACTGATCTCAAGCGAAACCCCTTGGGCTGGCACTCTCAAGCGAAACCCCTTGGGCTGGCACTCTCAAGCGAAACCCTAGAGGCCTATATATAGGAGTGTGTGTTGTTCATTTGAAGCGGACATGTATGTGTGTGTAAGAGAAGGTGCTGCCGGATTTGCTTCAGAATACATTGTAAAAGCACAAAAATCAATCAGAAAAGATAGATTAAAAGGAAACTAGTTGTTGTGACTTCTTTTACATTGATTCCGCCCTCGTATTCGAAGATGAACTGCCTTAACTGACTTTTTGAGGTCCTAAAACGGTCCAACAAGCACCCCGGCTCGCAAAACCCTGGAACGACATTGTAGGTTTATATCGTCCATTATATACGTTCCCTTCAGATTTTTTACGTTCATCCATGCTCAATCTAACAACTCTCTCCAAAAACAATTTACGAACGAAACATGCACCACTAAAACAGAAAACCAAACGAGAAACAGAAAACCCTAATCTAGCGTAAAACCCTAGCCCATACTCCTAGCTAAGTCATATAGAGATCTTGTTAAGTCTAGGTTTCTGCAATCAGAATGACCGACAAAACATTTGATCTATACAACTAGATAGAAAGCACAAGATCAGGCGGCGATTGAGAAAGTAATAAGAACCCTAGTTTAAAATCGATCAGAAGATGCTAACGAGTTCGTTACAGTTATTTGATGAATCAAACACTGATCACAGACTGTTATGCATCCAAATCATGAAGAAAAAACTAGAATCCATGGGAAGAAGAGAAATCGCCTGCTAGAGAGAGAAATTAGGGTTAGGTACACATATACTTTGAAATGAGCATGATGGGTGAATTAACCTTTTTCTTTGGTTTACAAATAAAACAAATAATTGATGGATTATTTTTGAGTCAATCAAAATATGTGAAAACAATTCTTCAAAATTACTCACTTGAAAACTGCTCAGTTTCAAAAACTCCCATGGCAACAGGGAACAAATTGGATTCTGATAAAGATGGAAAATGTGTAGATATAAAAACCTATAGGGGGATGATAGGATCATTGCTATATTTAATAGCAAGCAGACCAGATATTATGTTTGCAACATGCTTTCGGGCCAGATATCAATGTGATCTTAAAGAATCCCATCTAATAGCTGTAAAAAGGGTTTTCAAATATCAAAAAGGCACATCAGAACTTGGTCTCTGGTATCCTAAGGATACAAACCTTGAACTAATTGCATACACAGATGCAGATTATGCAGGGTACAAGATTGACAGAAAAAGCACATCTGGTGCATGTCAAATCTTGGGAGAAAAATTGGTGTGTTGGGCAAGCAAGAAACAAAACTGTGTTGCAACATCAACAGCAGAATCAGAATATGTAGCAGTAGCAAGTTGCTATTCACAAGTGTTGTGGATGCAAACTCAGCTGAGAGATTATGGAGTAAATCTGACAAAAATACCAATCCTATGTGATTCAAAGAGTGCAATTGCAATAACAGAAAATGCAGTTCATCACTCAAGAACCAAACACATAGATGTCAGATATCACTTCATAAAAGATCATGTTGAGAAAGGTAACATAGAAATGTATTTTGTTCCAACTGAAAACCAAATTGCTGATATCTTTACAAAACCTCTTGATGAAAAGAAAACAAAAGGACACAAATTCAAAAACCAAATTGATAAACATCAAAATTCTAATAATCAAAGAATAATTCAACAGGTTTCTGACAGTGAAATCCATCAATCTGATTGAATATCAGAAGATTTGACAAATCATCAACAAATGTGATGATTTATCAGAAAATCTGAAGAAGTATCAGAAAATCTGGTAAAACCATCAGAAATTCTGATACAACATCTGAAACTTTGCTGAAACATCAGAATAATCACTAAGCATCTTTTCATTTTCATCCTCATACATATCTTTTTTGGGTAAAGGGTTACCCCGGTTAAAATTTCATATCTCATATGTGTATAAATTCATATCTGTGAATAGTCTGTTTTTGTATTTTTTTTTTCTTTCTGTTATTTAAATTAAAAAAAGGGGAAAAGTAACATGCATTAAGATAAAATTCAACCGTCACAAAAGAATTTTTTTTGCAGAAAATTGAATTTTTCTTATACTACCAATGCATGTGTCACACCCCGATATTTCCACGTATTACCGGTGGGCCCGGTGGGGAGTATCGTGACGTAGTTGATACCATCATAGTCAAACAACACAAATTATAAATGCACAGCGGAAGCAAAAGGTATGAATCACATTACAAACCGAATAAATAGTAATGTCAAAGTATTACAACGGACTGTAAAAGATTCACAGGCGGATCAAAATATAAATGAGATCATTGTTCAACAGACTTTAACATCTAGAGCTTGCAACACTTGATTATTGATGCCTGGAGTAGCCGGCCTATTTCGTATAGTACCTGCACTTAACCTTTTTGGAAAATACGTCAGTTTACACTGGTAAATACAATTAACTGACTCATTTTGAAAAGAGTTTAAGAAAATTAGTTTGAATGCATATGGCACAAAATATCTTTTATAACTTGGGATAATTATTTAAAAATAAACGTGTATACAGTTTTACATGTTTGTTGTCCATTTAGGACCCGGTTAGAAGAGCCGGTTTAACAAGATTAATAGACACACCACTTGGTATAATACCCACAAGAAGATACCCTTTTTGCGGACTACCTTTTTACATACGCAACTGTCAGGTGTATGCCTACACTCCGTGCTTAAGTCGTGGCCATTTCTAATGAATGAGCCGAGGATATCCATGACACGGTCATTAACCCCCCAAAGGCATTTCATCAACCAAGACAGAATAAAACGGGTTATGCATCTTTTTAATCAATATTTGATTGTACGGCTTCATACCCGACCAAGCGGTATCATTATAATACCGTACCCCAAGCCCGTATAAGGAAAATAAGTTAAAGTATTTACCTGAGCAAATATTCAAATTTATCTCAACCGTATTTAATCAGCAAGTGCAGATAGCTTTTACTGGTCTCCTAAATCTGGAACGAAGGTTTTAATAACCTATTAGATTCCTAACGGGTCTTAATTAAGCCTAAACTTAGACCGGTTAGTTTAAAGAAAAGTATACGGTTCAAAACGCAAGATTAAGCGAAGACCAGATTAGAATGTGATTTAGTCCCGACAAGTTTGAGGACTTGTATAATATGGGTAAACTAAACACATTCTGGATTTTGAGGAGAAAATGATAAGGGTTGACCCGTTTCGGTCAATTTACGCAAACTAGTTACATAAACCGAACTGGGCGCAAATAAAATGCATAACAGGTAACCAAAAGAGTCATGAACAGGTTTCCTATGTTAATATGCTTTAAATATGTTGTGATATCAGTAGGATACCTTCCATTATGCCCAAAACGAGTTTAATCTCAAATTAAGCCCCGTAGGGGTATTTTGGTCATTTTAAAGATTATAAAAGAGATTAAATAAAATTATGATGTTCGGGTCTGAAGTAATCAGTAACATTACTTATTTTAATAAGTTATATCAGTAGGTGATAAGTCTTATATGACAAGAATGGTTTTAACCCAAACTATATGTTTAAAATGCGTAAAAAGTCGTTTTAAGCGATTTCCGGGTTAGAATAAGAAATCTAAATTTCTGATCAGTTTATAAAGTTTAAATTACTTCATTTATCATATAAAATTAGTAGCAAAAGATTTGGTGTCAAGATGTCGTGTAAAACTCATTTTATAAACGAAAAGAGTATAATCGGTAATTACCGAATCAAGGTAATAACCCTATGTTATGATCAGTTTAAAAATAATTAAAAATCTTCAAAAATACCAAAATATTATATTACATCATTGGGTAAAAGGTTTGGTGTCAAAAATTGGGTTTAAATAGGCTTTGCGTTAATTATGTCGTTTAATTATTAAAAGACCTCCTAATTACGCTATTGAGCATAACTTCTAATCTAGACCTCCAACTGATGTGAAATTTTAGGGACATGTTTATAAATCAGTGGAAAAGATTATTTTCCTCTCACATTTCCAAAATTCTCGTTTTAAGGTCAAATGGGCATTATAGTCAACATTAAGCAATTAACGGAAACGTGTAAATGCATGGGACAATTAACGAGCCAATCACAGAGGGTTATACTATCATATAACCCGGTCCTAATGTAATTGGACTTCACAAAGCCAAAATTCATAGTTAGAGAATTTGGCGTAGAGCTTTTCTTGATGAAGCAGTTTCAGAATGCAATGAAGATGCTTCTCATGGTCAGCTTAACTCTTCGAGTAAATAAGAATATCATCGATGAAGACGATGACAAATTTATCCATGTAGGGCTTGCAGACGCGGTTCATGAGATCCATGAATGCGGCTGGTGCATTAGTGAGTCCAAAAGGCATCACTAAGAACTCGTAGTGACCATAACGAGTCCTAAATGCAGTCTTATGTACATCTTCATCCTTGACCTTCAGTTGATGATATCCCGACCTTAAGTCGATCTTGGAAAAGTAACTAGCTACTTGAAGTTGATCGAACAAGTCGTCGATCATGGGCAATGGATACCGATTCTTGATAGTAACCTTGTTAAGTTCTCGATAATCGATGCATAGACGCATCGACCCATCCTTTTTCTTCACAAACAGAATTGGTGCTCCCCAAGGAGATGAGCTAGGTCTAATAAATCCTTTGGCTAGCAAATCATCCAGTTGAGTTCTCAACTCTTTCATCTCCGTTGGTTCCAATCTATAGGGTGCTCTTGCAACAGGTGCTGCTCCAAGAATAATGTCAATCCTGAACTCCACTTGCCTATCTGGGGGTAAACCAGGTAGTTCTTCAGGGAATACTCCTGGATATTCAGAGATAATAGGTATGTCTTCGATCTTAGGCTTTGGTTCATCAATAGTTACTTGCGCCATGTAGATAACACAACCCTTCATCAAACACCTTGATGCCTTGAGCATGGACACTTGCTCAGGCATTCCGTACTTAGTATCTCCTTGGATTGTCAAAGGCTCACCATGAGGAGTTCTGACAACTACTTGCTTCTTAGCACAAATGATCTGGGCTTGGTTGCGAGACAACCAATCCATGCCTACTACTATATCGAAACCGGCTAATTTCAAAGGAAGTAAGGATAACGGAAAAGAGTGGTTCCTAATGGATATGAAACATCCATCTAACACGGTTGAGGCGGTTTCTAAGGTACCATCAGCTAATTCCACCTCATATTTCACACTTAGGGTTTTAACAGGTAAATTCAGCAACTTACAAAACTTATTATCTACAAATGACTTATTCGCCCCTGAATCAAACAATACCCTCGCATTTTGGGCAGTTCGACTTAATGTGCCCTTTCTCGTTGCAGTTGTAGCAGGTCGCATCCTTCAACTTTTTGCAATCTAAGGTCTTGTGTTCCTTGGATTTGCAGATCCCACATCCAAAAGTCCTTGATTGTGTCTGCGAGTTCGATTCCAATCTTCACTTTCCAAAGTGATGTTTCTGACAAACTTTGCATCTGGGTTTCTCACCCGACTGTTGGTTACCTTAGTTGAACCCGGAATTCTTCTTGTTCTCATGGTTCCCTTTGTGTTTCTTGTCTGAACGACGTGAGTTATCATCCTCACGCTTTCTCTTACCTTCTTCAGCATTCTTTAGCGATCTCAACCTGACCGCATCTAAGGTAAGAGACAAAGATACATCAGCTGCTGATCTAAAAGTAGCAGGTCTTGAAGCCTTAACACTGGCTTTGATTTCTGGGGCTAAACCCCCAATGAAGCGAGCAATCCTTTTGGGTTCAGGTGTCACAAGGTAAGGAGCCAATCTTGACATCGTGTTGAAGCTTGTAAGATAAGCTTGCCAATCTAGGTTTTTCATAACCAATGATAAGAAATTTGACTCAATTCTTTCAACCTCATGCTGAGGGCAGTAATTATCCTTAATAAGAGCAACAAACTGATCCCATGTCAGATTGTAGAGTGGGATCTTTCCAGCTGATTGAATGAGAGATTTCCACCATGCTAATGCCTCTCCCTTGAATGATTGGGATACATACTTCACTACATCCCTTTCAGCACAACCGCTGATATCGACCACGGTGTCCATTTCATCTAACCAAGTCATACAGACAATTGCCCCCTTCTCCCCAGTGAAATCCCGGGGTTTGCAGGAAACAAAGTACTTATAAATACAGGACTTGGCACGTGGTTTATCATCAAATACTATCCTCTTGGATGGAACACTGTTTTGGTTTAAGGAATGTTGATCATCATCTTTCTTTGGCTCATCTTTCTTAGGCTCATCTTTCTTAGAGGGCGGCTTGCTGTGAGCCTCTGAATGCGTCTTAGGCTTGGAATGTTGTGCGGATAGGGTCCTACTTCGAGTCCCGCTAGATTCATTATACTGCCGCTCTATAGCTTTTGTAACAGCATTGTCTATTAATGCTTGCAGTTCTGCACCCGCTATGTTAATTCGGGTATTATCATGATCCTCCCTTGGGTGACTGTTGATCTCATCCGAGTCAGCCATGTAGTTTGAACTGTTACATAAGATATTGACAATAATTTATTTGGGAGTTTATTATGGAATTGTCTTTTATGGCAATTCATTAACCATGGTAAACATAGACCGTATTTGGTTAATTCGTTAATCATATTTATTTAGGATATTTATTATAGCTTATCCTAATTATAAAACAATAGTGGCACAAAAAGGCCTAGTAACAAGGACATTCTAAATCACAAGCCATGATTTCAGAGAATCAAGGCATTAAGGTTTGAACATAGTTCTTTACCTTTATCTGACAGGGAGTCGTAGACTACAACTGTCTTTTGCCTTATATGACAATGAATACGGCCCGTAGGCACTACATCACTAATGGATGTTTAATATAGGACCATCTTAATTAATGATTTAAACCCAAGATTTATAGATCATCAGGTTAGGTTAGGAATCTTTTGAAGAATCCAATTGTAAGAATGACGTGTGTGATTTTTAACGAATCACGTCTGTCAGGAGCGTTAACATATTTTCAGATGTTAACAGGATTTTGAATCTTTTTAAACGGGTCTTACCATCTTGGCCAAGTCTTATAATGACATGCAGGCTAGGTTATACCTTTAAGATTCTTATTTAATATTTAATAGGCAGATGATCATAAGAGGAATGATTTTTGATTTATTTATCTCCTGTATAATATATTTATGCATATAATGACAAAATGAAATTTTTAAATCTAACATTCCATTAAACATTAAAAGGAGTACATATTGCCCTAAACGGGACATTTAACAGAAATAACTTGCCCACGCAGGGGCTAAAGAAAGACAAGTCCACGCAGGGATTAAAGAAAAACAAGTCCACGCAGGGACTAAGTACATAGATAAATGTCCACACAGGGACTTGATTGAAACAAGGAAATACAACAATACATATAGGGATTCAATGATCCCTCTTCTTCTTTCCTTTTAACAAGCTTGCCAGGCCCTTGAGAAATCCCCGGTTGTTCCTACGTTCTTCTTGAAATTCTCGTTCCACCCTGTTTAGTCTGTGGAGGATTTCCTCCTGTTCCGGTGGGGAAAATCGTGGTGGCTGCGGCTGGTGCTGAAACTGAGGTTGAGCAGGTGTTTGATACCCATGAGTTGGGTATCCCACTCCCTAGGAGGCTCCATATGGTCCTTCAGGATGAAGGGCGTTGTAGTTTGCAGCTACAAGGTATGGGTCGGCTTCAGCATAGTTGTAGTTAGTGTGAGCTGGTTGCTCAAATGGATTGTACGCCGTTGAACCGGCGTATGTAGGAATCGGGTTGCCAAAACCCAATGGTGGCGGCGCAATAAGTGCAGAATTCACCTCTGAAACTGGATTTGAAGGCCCACCCCTTTGTGGGTCTTCATGCAGTGGCGGATAGTGACTGCCACTTGAGTGATGGGGGGTGCTAAAGTGAAAATCCCTTTCTCGCACGGACATTCGTGCGCCACTTGAGTGATGGGGGGTGCTAGTTGTACCGGCGGCGGTGGTGGCGGTGGCGTGACTGCCACGAAACGCAAATCCTCGGAGGGATCCTGCTGCTGCTGCTGGTGAGGCGATGAATGGTGAGAGGGTGTAAAGTACCATTTATACTGGTTAAATCTCGCCTGGTAGCTGTCTGGGCCACGGTAAGGTGATCCATGGAAGGATGACCCATCCGAAATCTCGATGGGGTGAGTAGGTGTCCCAGAAGGTGGTTCGACAGGATCCGTGTCCTCGTCTATATCCATTCCCTGAGCTTCGGGGAAATGGTCTTCAGGTCCTAGTGGGTTAAAACCCACTGGTTCTTCGATATAGTTTGCCGGGTTGAACCGGCCCTGGAAGACAGGAGTGGGGTCGCCAAAGGAATGGTGCGAAAGGGATCGCTGCAACGGCAAGAAGGAGTGGCGTGAGTCTTCAGGCTCGTTCTCTGATTACGGCCCAAAGGAATGGCGGTAAGGAGGTGTTGAGCTAAACGAAGTAGATCGCCTAGTGGGCTCTGAATGGATCCTCCAGTCTCCTTGAGGACCGGCACTCATGGTAGCAGAAGGAGTTCGCCGGTGTGAAGGTCCGGCCTCGTGATCGTTGGGGGCGTGGATTGGCCCCTTGCCTCGTCCTCCTCTTCGGAACCTCAGTGGCATATTTCCTATCAAACTAATGAAAGATACAACAAGGAATATAAAGGACAAGTTAGAATTAAAAACATTTTGGATTAGTCCTAAGTTCTTTGTCTAGACTAGAAAATTTAGGAAAGTGCAACTGTGTAACTGAGATTAAACACAAAAGGCTAGTGTTTAATTTACTCAGTGTTGGCTCTGATACCAACCTGTCACACCCCGATATTTCCACGTATTACCGGTGGGCCCGGTGGGGAGTATCGTGACGTAGTTGATATCATCATAGTCAATCAACACAAATTATAAATGCACAGCGGAAGCAAAAGGTATGAATCACATTACAAACCGAATAAATAGTAATATCAAAGTATTACAACGGACTGTAAAAGATTCACAGGCGGATCAAAATATAAATGAGATCATTGTTCAACAGACTTTAACATCTAGAGCTTGCAACACTTGATTATTGATGCCTGGAGTAGCTGGCCTATTTCGTATAGTACCTGCACTTAACCTTTTTGGAAAATACGTCAGTTTACACTGGTAAATACAATTAACTGACTCATTTTGAAAAGAGTTTAAGAAAATTAGTTTGAATGCATATGGCACAAAATATCTTTTATAACTTGGGATAATTATTTAAAAATAAACGTGTATACAGTTTTACATGTTTGTCGTCCATTTAGGACCCGGTTAGAAGAGCCGGTTTAACAAGATTAATAGACACACCACTTGGTATAATACCCACAAGAAGATACCCTTCTTGCGGACTACCTTTTTACATACGCAACTGTCAGGTGTATGCCTACACCCCGTGCTTAAGTCGTGGCCATTTCTAATGAATGAGCCGAGGATATCCAGGACACGGTTATTAACCCCCCAAAGGCATTTCATCAAACAAGACAGAATAAAACGGGTTATGCATCTTTTTAATTAATATTTGATTGTACGAATTCATACCCGACCAAGCGGTATCATTATAATACCGTACCCCAAGCCCATATAGGGAAAATAAGTTAAAGTATTTACCTGAGAAAATATTCAAATTTATCTCAACCGTATTCTATCAGCAAGTGCAGATAGCTTTTACTGGTCTCCTAAATCTGGAACGAAGGTTTTAATAACCTATTAGATTCCTAACAGGTCTTAATTAAGCCTAAACTTAGACCGGATAGTTTAAAGAAAAGTATACGGTTCAAAACGCAAGATTAAGCGAAGACCGGATTAGAATGTGATTTAGTCCCGACAAGTTTGAAGACTTGTATAATATGGGTAAACTAAACACATTCTGGATTTTGAGGAGAAAATGATAAGGGTTAACCCGTTTCGGTCAATTTACGCAAACTAGTTACATAAACCAAACTGGGCGCGAATAACGCATAACGGGTAACCAAAAGAGTCATGAACAGGTTTCCTATACCTTCCATTATGCCCAAAACGAGTTTAATCTCAAATTAAGCCCCGTAGGGGTATTTTGGTCATTTTAAAGATTATAAAAGAGATTAAATAAAATTCTGATGTTCGGGTCTGAAGTAATTAGTAACATTACTTATTTTAATAAGTTATATCAGTAGGTGACAAGTCTTATATGAGAAGAATGGTTTTAACCCAAACTATATGTTTAAAATGCGTAAAAAGTCGTTTTAAGCGATTTCCGGGTTAGAATAGGAAATATGAATTCCTGATCAGTTTATAAAGTTTAAATTACTTCATTTATCATATAAAATTAGTAGCAAAAGATTTGGTGTCAAGATGTCGTGTAAAACTCATTCTATAAACGAAAAGAGTATAATCGGTAATTACCGAATCAAGGTAATAACCCTATGTTATGATCAGTTTAAAAATAATTAAAAATCTTCAAAAATCCCAAAATATTATATTACATCAGTGGGTAAAAATTTTGGTGTAAAAAATTGGGTTTAAATAGGCTTTGCGTTAATTATGCCGTTTAATTAATAAAAGACCTCCTAATTACGCTATTGAGCATAACTCCTAATCTAGACCTCCAACTGATGTGAAATTTTAGGGACATGTTTATAAATCAGTGGCAAAGACTATTGTCCTCTCACATTTCCAAAATTCTTGTTTTAAGGTCAAATGGGCATTATGGTCAACAAAGCAATTAACGAAAACGTGTAAATGCATCGGACAATCAACGAGCCAATCACAGAGGGTTATACTATCATATAACCCGGTCCTAATGAAGCCCTAAGGCATTTCTAAATCATGCTAATATGGGTCAGAACTGAAAGTCAAAGCAGTGCTCAATTTATGCGACTTTCGGTTCCGAACCGGTCCTAAACAGAAAATTGTCGGGTCGGACATGCTTAAACATGTTCTTGCATCGATTACCAAGTTATATGAGTGGTAAAACAGGTTACACGTCTTCTACATTGCTAATTATGCGTTAATTTGAAAATTAAGTTTCTGTTTGACTTTTTTGGATTAAGTTTGACCCGACATTTTACCTAGTTAGAGTGGAATTCAGAGGGTGCCCTTTTAAGGGTTTATTGCCCACATAAATACCAACTTATAACTACTTTCAATTTGACTAATCACTGGACCATTAGTGATCAATCGTTAAGTCAAACCTTAATTACGACGGTTTGACTTTTAAGCTATAAACTAAGTAAAACACGATTAAGGAAGGTTAAGGATACTTACCGACGTCCTAATTACGACTAGAGATGCTTAGGGACCGATCTTGAACTCCAAAAAGCTCCAGAAGTTGGGTTTGAATGAATGATCAAAAGTTGCAACATTGAAGTCTTTATATAGTGCTTTTGATTCATCATGATCATCACAAACAAGCCTATGAGGGGATCCCTGATCAATTACAAGTGTCCCTAGAGCCTAAAAACAAGTTTGTGCAGCACATGGTATTGAAAACAAGTGATTTAAGTCGGTTAAACTTGCTGAACAGACACCTGTGCATTTTCTGCTGCCAGCGATAGTCTTATGGACCGTAAGCAGGAAGACTTGCGGACCGTAAGAGCCTCTTACAGACCGTAAGACCTTGTCTTTGCGGTCCGTAATAGACCCCGGATTAATTTGCCCAGTTGCTATCTTACGGACCATAAGTGGATCCTTTGCGGCCCGTAAGCCTTCATCAGAAAATAAAAATTTGTAAACTTTTAAGCTTTGACCATGCAACTTTACAACTTCGAATCTTATGTCTTTTCCTTGTAGAGGGGACCATGTATCAGGCTGGCATACCTTTACATGTGCTGCCATGCATGATGAGGTTCTTGGATGCATTATGAATTCTTTTGAAGGAATTTGTCGTATGGAACATAGGACCCATTTCTTGTGCCAATTTGAATTATACGTTATCAAAATAATCGGACTTGAATATATCAGATGTTTATAATATAGATTTGGGTCTTGGGATTTATAACGAGGTTGTTCAGAGGTATAAATTAACATGTCGACAATTTTAAATCCTGCCATACATCTTTAACTTGATCCGAGTTTATGACGTGTTTTCTTTATGTGACACGTGTCTTAACTTTACTGGGCATGATTTTACGAGGTGTTACAGGATGCAACGCCATTTTTTCATAAGAAGCTTGAGGGACACGTAGGCACAAAAATGATTAGGGGCTATATAAGTAGCCGCCTAGCTATTCAATGCTTACTCACACATGGGGCTTAAGTAGACTGTCATATTCTCTATCATATTCCCACTGCAACAGATATCGTCTTAAATATGAAAATGAAAATATTTGGTTGTTAATAACATTTATGGTATAACTATCACTTTCATCTATAAATATTAACATCCAGAAAAGGACCTTCTTCACCAAACAATCTTCTCTTCAAAAGCTCATCATCAGAAAACTTCTTATTTTTAAAAATGGCTCACCCAAAAATGATGAGACAAAAACACTTCCCTCTCCCTCTTCACAGACATCATAACCTTAGACTTAGGTCTAATCTAAAAGATTATGCATGGGAAGATTGCAAATATGTGTACACATGTTACCATCTATCCAGAACTTCTTCAAGAATCCTGGTGGAATGCTGAAATCATCTTAAGTGGCACTTTCATGTGGACAGAAAGCAAGGTTATGGGGGTAATAATCACCCTAAACGAGTAAACTCTTAGAGATGTCCTCCAGCTGGGTGATGATCAAGAAAACACCTTTCTGGATAAGGAAATGGTACAACAAACCTTGACGGACATGGGTTATCATATATATAACATGTCAAAGCAGATAAGCAAATCTGGCTTCATACCACCTTTCCAGTATTTGGTGACACAGCTTAGTGTCTGCTTCTCTAAGAAGATTGGACACTTCAACGATCTGTCATACAGGATGATGGAGGTGATTCATGCAGTTGTACAGGAAAAACCTTACAACTTTTCTAAGTTTCTCATGAGAGACTTAGAAGCTAACATTCACGACCGTCAACCTTTTCTGATCTACCCTCGATTCATGACCAAGGTGATTTACCAGACAGCTGAAATTCGGAGGAGTAAGATGTCACACCCCGAAATATCAGAGCTGGCGTGACAACAACCGGTAATTAACGGCTTCTAATTACCCGATTAACAAACGTTTAAGTGATAATAAATAGTGTTTAAGACACGAATTAACTTAATTAGGCTCTTGGTATGCCTAGGAACGCTTATCAGGCGTTACAGAGCGCGTATGGTGATTTCTGGAGAAATCTGCGGAACGATAAACGGTAACAAACTAATACCGTGCAAAATACTGACAACGCCGACAAATACGAATTTTCTACGAAAATTTTATACTTGTAAATTTAGTTTTTCGTTTTTTTCGTACTGTCATAACACACAACCGCATAACGATCGAAAAACGCGACTTTGACCGTGATTGACGAACGAACGCGCAAACGCGATTACCGACACTAATTTACGTCTTTTGATTTTATAACAATAACTTACGACAATTTTTTTTATAGAAAAACGGGTGTTGAAAACAGGTCTCGTAAGAGATTTCGAGCCACTTGAAAACACGATAATGGACTTGTGGGCCTTGGGACCAAGCCCAAAGCCCACTAACTAAGAACCCTAGTTAATCTCCTCATTTTGTAAAACTCAGATCTAAATTCACGCACACAAACAAAAAAATGGAGCATGGCCTCCTTCTTCATCTGGAGCTCCTTCAAATCCACAAACTCACCAGCCTACATCCTCCTCCCTCTCGTTCTCCAACCGGAAATCAGAGTGAATTCCGGCGAGTCGCACACCCAACCACCCACTCGGTTCTCTCTCTCCCTCGAGCTTTGGTCTTCGGTGACTGGTGACGACGGCACCGTTGTGGGAGGAGCCGACGACGGTACGAAGAAAGACAGCAGTGAAGATGGTGTTACTGATGATGGCGGTGGAGACCGTCCGACGGCGGCGGCGGGGGTGGTGTTCTCCGGCGAGTTTCATGGTAAAACCCTCCCCATTTCTTTCATTTTGATTCTTTTTTTTTGTTTTGAGACCGATGATGATGATTCCTGTTGATTTATAATGATGGCTTGATGATCGATGAACGACACGGCGGCCAGAGCTCGTTGGCGACGGCGAACAACATCAGTGATGGTTACTTCTTTTTAGTTCTGGTTATGGGTTCAAGTTCAGTGTTTTAAGTTTCGCGAGTTCGCTTCTTGGCTTGGGTATTTCGAGTCTAGGTTCATTTCGGGTCAATAACCGGTCAAAGAGAAGTTTCGGTTCAGACTTTGGGATGGGTCAGATTCACTCGGTCAACTCAGCGAGTCGACTCGGTCAAACCCGAGTCAACTCGGTCGACTCGGTCAACATGAGGTCAAACGTGGTCAACAGTCAACGGGTCAGTTCCGGTTTCACTCTGGTCAGATTCGGGTTTGGTCAACTAGTCAACAAGGGTCAAACCCGGTCAAAACACAGTCAGCTCAAAGACCCGGTAAACATTTAAACGCGCGAAAGTTTTGTTTATATTGTTAGACATTTTATAGTTACGCGAACCGAGCTCGAACCATCGTTATACGTTTAGTGATTTATTTATGTTTTGACATTTTGACGAAACTATATATTGTCGATTACATAGCATTGAATTATTGTTGAATTTTGAAAAATAAATCGACACTTAGTTGTCGGGATGGTCCAAAAACAGAGGAAACTCTGCCCGATTTTCATAAAAATCTGAAACACGACACATATTTATAGTTTAAAAATGACACTAATCGAAATCCAAGTTTTCTTATAAAAATACATATAGAAGTATCTTTCTTTTAGCGACGTTTTCTAACGGATAAAGCGAATTTATAACATCTCGACGAAAACGCATTACTAGTCAACGCTAACTCGAAAACTCTTATAAAATATATAATTCTCTATATTTATTCCAATATCGATTTTCCGAACACTTTTATACGATAAATATAATGTGTACACCTATTTCAAACACCTTAGGTTCGAATATTTATTTCACACCACGACTTCATACACTTTCTATCAAATAAATATAACGATTTATATTTATGTCAAACGTCGAAATTTATATTTCAAATGTCAATGGTTTCGAATATATGTTTATTATATATACTTACACCTTATGAAAACTACGACGAGCCGTATTACTATTTCATCTACGCCTTTTATTCGCGACAACTAACACGACTTAGTATATTTATATTTAAATATATAAATATATATATCCTAAATCACTAGGAAACTAAGTCATTTCCGAGACTTAGCGTCATCCCGATTATGAATGGGATCAAATAACCATAGTTTGGTTACTTCAAACCAAGATAATAACACCTTTATAGAATCGTTTAGTTAACGATTCGGTAGAGCTCGGACACGTAGTTTAGCTACGTCAATTTAGTTAGAAGCTTATAAGTTATTCCCTGTTAGGAATGCTATAGATGCACGCTAGCTACTTCACGTTCTTGGATCGACACTACGGAAACACGCTAAGCTAGCTTTGCACAGGAATATCAAGGTGAGTTCATAACCCCCACTTTTTACTGTTTTACATTTTTATAAATGTTTTCGGGGGTGGAAAGAGATGCAAGTTTTGCATAAGTAAACTTTTCGATGAACAAAAACTCATATTTCTAAACTGTGTTGCGAATGAATTTCAAGGAACTTAAATGGTTTACGAATGATTTCGATCAAACATTACCGGTTTTACAAAACGCGCGCAAATTTACGAAACGTGCATGATTTTCTAATGGGTACGGGCGACACCGTCGAGGTGATTCGACACAGTCGAGGTGATTCGACACTAAAAATCGTCTACACAGGTTGAGTACTTCCTATGTCGTCGCATACGTTAATGTCCTCGCGAAACATTAACGATCAACCTGTTCATAGACGCTTTACATACCCATTTACAACACTAAAACTTTCATGTATTCATAAGATTCATTTGATGGAAACTCACAAATACATGGATTTACAAACTTTGGTAACGTTTTTCAAATTATACCTAAGTAAGAGGATGCGCTGATCCTGCTTACAAAGGTTCGTTTGGGCTCGGCCCATTCTCTCTCGTGCAATGCACAAAGACTCTCGTGGGCTAGACTCACAGTTCTCGTATATCATGCCAAGAAAAATGATTTTACTATATTTTTTCAACAACTTTAAAACCGGTTATCAAAAAGATTTCTTTTAAATCTTTTCAAAACAAACTATGAACTCGCTCAACTTTATGTTGACTTTTTCGCATGTTCTTTCTCAGGTTACATTTTCAAAACTATGGAACTGTTGGAATAGGAGAACCCATGGGAATTCGAGTAATTAGCAGGCGTTATATTTCTAGAAGTCTTAGCTTATTTGCTTCCACTGTGAAATGAAGGTACCAGTCCAGTCACGCCAGCTCTGATATTTCGGGGTGTGACAGATTGGTATCAGAGCTATAGGTTTCAGCGAATTAGGTTTCTGTAGAGATACTTAGGCTCTAACCTCACCTTTCTCTGGGACTTAGATCTTTAAGACTTTGAATATTTACATAACGGCTAAGACTCGAATATGGTCTCCAACCGTTGCAGAAAACAAAGAACAAAATTTCGTTTTTAAACGTACGCTAATGAGGTGTTTTATACACGGTACACGACACAATTGCATACAGTAAGAAAAACTTTGAGAGTTTTGGATGACATGCACTTAGGACCTTTGGAAAGCTTATGTCGAAACTCATTAAAGGTCCTCACCTAGAAACTGTGACTAACAACTCGGGCAAACGCCATTATCTATATTGTCTATACTATTTCAATTGCCTGAGCAGGTAACCTATGCGAAACGAAACGCTATTCCGCAACTATACGTGAACCTTAAACTATACGTCAGCGGACGTCGAAGTATATCGAACACGACTTTCGAGGCAAGGCCTCTGGGAAAACACGAATGGACACGAAAACAATGATGCTAATCTCGTCAGCGGGAGAAGATTTCACAAGATTTCACAACAGTTGGTACTTAGTGTAAAGAGACTCACAGTTGTTGGCGCTGCAAAAGAAGTCGCATGTCTTCGCATTCCCCCTATTTCATTTATGACAAATACGCTATATTCAACATTCCATTGTAATGTCACCTAACAACCGATCATCACGCGAAAGCCCCAGGTAAAGTCCTTGAATTTCTTTCATTGAAATTTCTACTTTTTGCATATAGTGAGTAGACTTTCACATTTCTACTCCCCCTAACGGTCATCGTATCATGAGGATTTCTTTCATAATAGCGAATACTTGTTTGCTTCATTTATTGGTAAATTCACACGTTACGCATGCATGGTTTGTTGTGCATGTGGTTAGTTTGATTCGTGAAGACCATTGGAGGGCTTCACTCCAAATTGTTGTTTTATCAAAGCCCAAATATCGTTTTGCTTTACTTAATCTTTGCATTATGATTTGAATGGCTGCATTATTGCAAAGCGTTGACTCTTTGATATCGAGTCAACGAAATCGTTGAAACTCCTTTCCTTTTCGAGTTACATACATGGTTTTTCGTTGTAACCATGTTGAAACTTTCTTGTTGATCCATGCATTCATTGTTGGAATGTGCTTAAACCAAGTTCAATTGATTGAACTTGCTCGTAATATATATTCGATTCAAGATTCCATATGACGGATTGAGGCCATCATATTCGAAGTAATCCCAACAAGCACTTCATTTGCTTTGAACCATAACATGCTTGTCTGGTCCTCGACTTCGTTGAACCGTTTCTTTGATCACGATTACCTTGTGGTGGCATTTTTTTCACAAGTTTGAAGCTTACGCTAATCTCGTTGCTCACCTCATGTACGGATTTAATTATTTATTTATTTGTTCATTGATATTAAATCCGCTTTGTTGACTATTCATGTTAAAGCAGTCTTAATACAATCGTGTATTAAGACAATGGTACACAAGTTCATGTCATATTTCTGTGTACCTCTTAACGGTTCTTTCATCATCGATCGAACATTTTGTGATATTTATTGCACTTTCATTTTCGATCGAAAAACATTATTTATTTGTTTTATTTTCAATCGAAAATCCTATGAGATTTGTTTGAAACAAACATTCAGATTTACTTCGTTGAACCTTTCATCTGATTTCAAACACGGTGAACTTGTTTGATCACCGCTATTATTGAATTGTTTCAATCACTACGACACCTTGTGATGTCGGTATGAACTTGTAGCTTGGGCTAATCATGATCGAGAATTTCATGCTAAACACGGTGATACTTGTTCGGTCACCGCTATTAGCGAATTATTTCATTCACTAAGACACCTTGTGGTGTCGGTATAAACTTGTAGCGTGTGCTAATAATGATCAATTGTTTCATGAGAAACTACGTATGCTCCTTGTTTGACTAATCACTCAAGTAGTCTTAATGCAACTATGTATTAAGACGATGATACACCAGGTTCGGTTGTATTTCATTTCGGTGTATCCTTGCAACTCAATAATGTCAATACGTTGATTTTATTCATTTAATTGGTTCGAGAGTTGATAAATCATTTTTATGGTTCTATTTATTTGAGTTTGTTGAATTCGAGTTTCATTTATACAACAACCAACAAAAGATTCCGTTGGTAGTAAATTCTGTTGTTTCAAAAAAATAGATTTGCAGTTTGTGAACGTTCATTTGAAATTCTATTGGTCCAAAATTCCTCTTTTGTTGAACCTCGTAAAGTTGGTCGCATTGGTGATAGTATCACTACGCTTCGTTCACTTGACATCGATTTCTTGAACAAACTCAGTTGAACCGTTTGGTTCTTATCAATGCAAAATGTCCTTACATTCACGTAATCTGAATAGGTTTTGATTCAATTACGTGCTCATTCATTTTGGTATTATTCAGACTTACCTAGGAACGACACAACTCTGAGGAGATAACATAGACTAAATTTCGAGGACGAAATTTCTGCAACAGGGGGAGAATGTGACAACCGGTATTTAACGGCTTCTAATTACGTGATTAACAAACGTTTAAGTGATAATAAATAGTGTTTAAGACACAGATTAACTTAATTAGGCTCTTGGTATGCCTAGGAACGCTTATCAGGCGTTACAGAGCGCGTATGGTGATTTCTGGTGAAATCTGCGGAACGATAAACGGTAACGAACTAATACCGTGCAAAATACTGACAACGCCGACAAATACGAATTTTCTACGAAAATTTTATAATTGTAAATTTAGTTTTTCGAATTTTTCGTACTGTCATAACATCACAACCGCATAACGATCGAAAAACGCGACTTTGACCGTGATTGACGAACGAACGCGCAAACGCGATTACCGACACTAATTTACGTCTTTTGATTTTATAACAATAACTTACGATAAATTTTTTTTTAGAAAAACGGGTGTTGAAAACAGGTCTCATAAGAGATTTCGAGCCACTTGAAAACACGATCACTAACTAAGAACCCTAGATATATAAGGGTAGTAATAACCCTATATCCTCATTTTGTAAAACTCAGATCTAACTTCACGCACGCAAACAAAAAAATGGAGCATGGCCTCCTTCTTCATCTGGAGCTCCTTCAAATCCACAAACTCACCAGCCTACACCCTCCTCCCTCTCGTTCTCCAACCGGAAATCAGAGTGAATTCCGGCGAGTCGCACACCCAACCACCCACTCGGTTCTCTCTCTCTCCCTCGAGCTTTGGTCTCCGGTGACTAGTGACGACGGCACCGCTGTGGGAGGAGCCGACGACGGTACGAAGAAAGACAGCAGTGAAGATGGTGTTACTGATGATGGCGGTGGAGACCGTCCGACGGCTGTGAAGGAGGTGGTGTTCTCTGGCGAGTTTCACGGTAAAACCCTCCCCATTTCTTTCATTTTGATTCTTTTTTTTTGTTTTGAGACCGATGATGATGATGATTCCTGTTGATTTATAATGATGGCTTGATGATCGATGAACGATACGGCGGCCGGAGCTCGTCGGCGACGGCGAACAACCTCAGTGATGGTTACTTCTTTTTAGTTCTGGTTACGGGTTCAAGTTCAGTGTTTCAAGTTTCGCGAGTTCGGTTCTTGGCTTGGGTATTTCGAGTCTGGGTTCGTTTCGGGTCAACAACCAGTCAAAGAGAAGTTTCGGTTCAGACTTTGGGATGGGTCATATTCACTCGGTCAACTCAGCGAGTCGACTCGGTCAAACCCGAGTCGACTCGGTCAACATCAGGTCAACATGAGGTCAAACGTGGTCAACAGTCAACAGGTCAGTTCCGGTTTCACTCCGGTTAGATTCGGGTTTGGTCAACTAGTCAACACGGGTCAAACCCGGTCCAAACACAGTCAGCTCAAAGACCCGGTAAAGATTTAAACGCGCGGAAATTTTGTTTATATTGTTAGACACTTTATAGTTACGCGAACCGAGCTCGAACCATCGTTATACGTTTAGTGATTTATTTATGTTTTGACATTTTGACGAAACTATATATTGTCGATTACATAGCATTGAATTATTGTTGAATTTTGAAAAATAAATCGACACTTAGTTGTCGGGATGGTCCAAAAACGGAGGAAACACTGCCGGATTTTCATAAAAATCCGAAACACGACACGTATTTATAGTTTAAAAACGACACTAATCGAAATCCAAGTTTTCTTATAAAAATACATATAGAAGTATCTTTCTTTTAGCGACGTTTTCTAACGGATAAAGCGAATTTATAACATCTCGACGAAAACGCATTACTAGTCAACGCTAACTCGAAAACTCTTATAAAATATATAATTCTCTATATTTATTCCAATATCGATTTTTCCGAACACTTTTATACGATAAATATAATGTGTACACCTATTTCAAACACCTTAGGTTCGAATATTTATTTCACACCACGACTTCATACACTTTCTATCAAATAAATATAACGATTTATATTTATGTCAAACGTTGAAATTTATATTTCAAATGTCAATGGTTTCGAATATATGTTTATTATATATACTTACACCTTATGAAAACTACGACGAGCCGTATTACTATTTCATCTACGCCTTTTATTCGTGACAACTAACACGACTTAGTATATTTATATTTAAAGATATAAATATATATATCCTAAATCACTCGGAAACTAAGTCGTTTCCGAGACTTAGCGTCATCCCGATTATGAATGGGATCAAATAACCATAGTTTGGTTACTTCAAACCAAGATAATAACACCTTTATAGAATCGTTTAGTTAACGATTCGGTGGAGCTCGGACACGTAGTTTAGCTACGTCAATTTAGTTAGAAGGTTATAAGTTATTCCCTGTTAGGAATGCTATAGATGCACGCTAGCTACTTCACGTTCTTGGATTGACACTACGGAAACACGCTAAGCTAGCCTTGCACAGGAATATCAAGGTGAGTTCATAACCCCCACTTTTTACTGTTTTACATTTTTATAAATGTTTTTGGGGGTGGAAAGACATGCAAGTTTTGCAAAAATAAACAACTTTTCGATGAACGAAAACTCATATTTCTAAACCGTGTTGCGAGTGAATTTCAAGGAACTTAAATGGTTTACGAATGATTTCGATCAAACATTACCAGTTTTACAAAACGCGCGCATATTTACGTAACGTGCATGAGTTTCTAATGGGTACGGGCGACACAGTCGAGGTGATTCGACACAGTCGAGGGGATTCGACACTAAAAATCGTCTACACAGGTTGAGTACTTTCTATGTCGTCGCATATGTTAATGTCCTCGATAACATTAACGATCAACCTGTTCATAGACGCTTTACATACCCGTTTACAACACTAAAACTTTCATATATTCATAAGATTCATTTGATGGAAACTCACAAATACATGGATTTACAAACTTTGGTAACGTTTTTCAAATTATACCTAAGTAAGAGGACGCGCTGATCTTGCTTTCAAAGGTTCGTTTGGGCTCGGCCCATTCTCTCTCGTGCAATGCACAAAGACTCTCGTGGGCTAGACTCACAGTTCTCATATATCATGCCAAGAAAATGATTTTACTATATTTTCTCAACAACTTTAAAACCGGTTATCAAAAAGATTTCTTTTAAATCTTTTCAAAACAAACTATGAACTCGCTCAACTTTATGTTAACTTTTTCGCATGTTCTTTCTCAGGTTACATTTTCAAAACTATGGAACGGTTGGAATAGGAGAACCCATGGGAATTCGAGTAATTAGCAGGCGTTATATTTCTAGAAGTCTTAGCTTATTTGCTTCCGCTGTGCAAAGAAGGTACCAATCCAGTCACGCCAGCTCTGATATTTCGGGGTGTGACATAAGAAGCTGGTATCCAAGGGCCGAGTTGGAGCTACAAGAGAACATCAGTGATCCTACCCTTGTCCCATCAACAAATCCCACCGGTCGGATAACCCCTCTCTGGTTATATGTGAAGTGCATGTACAACGTGTTCGAGGAGGAATGATTGTTGTTTGCTTGTTTTTGTTATGATATTTACTTATCTATATATTTAGTTTGCTTTATTTTTTTTTCTTAAAAAAAACACAAAAATATGACAATAGATATAGGGGGAACTAAAACAGCAAATCTGATAAAAACAAGAAAAATCTGGTGTAAAATAGAAGAAATCTGTTAAAACTAGTGAAACATCAGAAATTCTGATGTCTCACCAGAAAATCTGGTAATAAATCAGAAAATCAAAATTTTCATCAGAAAAGTCTCTTGACAACTGGGAAGTCTGATAAATTCAACAGAAAAGAACATTTGGAAACATGGCTATAAGCCAGACCTAAAGAAACTTATAACTAACTAAAACTTTTGAAATAAGTTTTTTTTTCAAAATATTTTTCTCTGAGGATTGGAACGAGCTGTATAACAAACACTTCCTGAAAATCAGAACAATGGTGTGGAGTTCAGAATTGCAATGTAAGTAAAATTCCAAAACTCTACTTATTCCCTCTCATCTCAAAAAAAAAAAAAAAAAATCGTTGATTCAATCTCTACACATATGAATCAAATACATTCTGATGAAATATATCCACATCTCAAAGTTTTATTCAAAGATTTCTGATATATATCATTAAAAGAAAAACTTGGGAAAATGCACAATCTCAAAAGGGTTTTTATTGGACATTTTTTAAACAAAAGGGGTCCCACATAGAGAAAATGTGCAAGTTGGACATTAGTGTTTGATGTATTGCAAAATACATCCTTTATTCGTGTATAGTTTGTACAAATTATCGTTATTTATAGT
This sequence comes from Helianthus tuberosus, assembly GCA_030545235.1. NCBI lineage: Eukaryota > Viridiplantae > Streptophyta > Magnoliopsida > Asterales > Asteraceae > Helianthus > Helianthus tuberosus. The sequence goes on from JARYGA010059142.1 coordinate 25,797, forward strand.
TTAGTTTTATTTAGAATTACGTGCTATTGATCATATTCACGTTTTCCAGGTCTCGATGCATAAAGTTGATGAAAATGGAGTGAAAACGAGCTACAATGATGAAACACTAAGTCTTGGAACAAGTAAAAAAGAGTTAGAATAATTTCTGGAATTTTTGGGATGCTGAAGCTTGTGAAAATTCGTAACTTTCTGTGAAAAAAGGGCCTAGGTGCTACACCTCGCCCTTAAGCAAGGAGCTACATGCAACACCTAGACCCTTGGGAAGAATTTGCTGGGTTTTGGGGCTAGGTGTAGCATGGAGGATATGCTCAAGACCCCTTCACGTGCCACCTAGGGGTAATTTCCGGAAATTATTGATTTTTGTTGCTGGATCTTTATTCCAAACATATTTATACTTCATAAACTTCCAAAAAATCCTAGTTACGAACCAAAGAACCCTGAGGCGACTTTTGAGAGCAGATTTTGAGGTTTTCGGAGAGTTTTAGCTTGCGGGAATCATTCGGTTGAAGCTTGGAGCGTGGAAGTGAAGATTGTTCGGGTTTTATCTCCCGGTTTTCTTTAATTTCGTGTTTTAAATCTTTTCCAATGAATTCTTGTTTTGAACTTGATTTGTTTATGTTAGACAACATGTTTCTTGGCTAAACCTTAGATACTACCTAGACAAGATGATAGTTTGATTAAAGCTTGGATCTTTTAAAGGTTTTTATTGTTTAATTATGGATTGATCTTTGAAAGTAAATTGTTCTAGAATTTCTGATTTGGTGCACATGCGTATTTACTTTTGATTGTTGATTATTTACTGTTTCACATAGATTTTGGTGAATATCTTTCACATAATAAATTTGTGTTGATTGTTCGATTCTTTGCGGGTTCGGGTAATCTTTGGGTAAATTGGCGAATAGCCCTAGAAACAGTAATTAAAATACAATTAGAATTAAATATTCTGCTTAGCTTGTCGCTGAGAGGCTCGAGTTAGTTATTAGGTCGCGGTGCAGTATATAGCTAAGATAGATTTTGAGAGAAGTCGGTTTTAGTTCCCTAATTGCATTTGTGTCTAGTAAACCAAGTTAGAACCTAGAATTGCCTTAGATTATCGCGCTGAGAGGTAGATAGTCGTATTAAGGCACTTTTAGAGTCGTTAGAGGACTGAGAGGAAATCTAACAGTCGGTATTCACGACAGCCTTGTAGGGTTTCCTAGGTTTCTTCCTGAGAAGGGTCGGGAAGTCTTAGCGTTGAAATACCTTAAGGTTTAGTATTTTACGATCCCGGCTCCATACATTAGTCTAAATAGAGTCGTTAACGTAATTCATTAGAGTCCTTGTGGGTTCGACATCCGGACTTACTTTTCTGTGCTAGAGTCGACCGGTTCACTTGCCGGTGAGTAGTTTAGTCAAGTTAGAGAGTCTAGATTTTTATTACTTGAGTCTTAATTTAGGGTAATTTTAATTTATTTAGTTGAACTACTTTTTCCACATCAAGTTTTTGGCGCCGTTGCCGGGGATTCTTGGCAATTGCATTAACTACTTTGTTTGGATTTTAACTGATATCGTTACGTGCTTTTTGTGTGTTTGTGAGTCGTAGGAGTCCAAGTAATTTCAGTGTCTTTTTCGTATTTCTCGAGTCTTTTGTTGGAGTCGTCTTACTTGTTTGTTCTTGGTTTTGCAGTTCATGCCCCACACGCGTTCGCAGGGACCAGTGAAGCCACCGATCGACAAGTCTTCCTTCTCCACACCCAGTATTCAGGTAAAAAAAATCCTCAACTTCATCTTCAGCCCTTTCTGACTCTACACTTCAATCTAAACCACCGAACTACGACTTCACCCCAAAGTCATCACCCCACAACTCCCCACCACCCTCCCGTCACCCTAGTCCACCACCAGTTCACCAAATGGCCGATAACCAAACTGTCCACCAGCGTTCCACCTCAGGTTTTACCGCAAATTCACCCATCACCATCCCTGAAATCACCAATGACAAGTCCTGGCAAATTCCCTCATACATCATGACCGCCATTAACAACTCTTGTCAGTTCCACGGTCGTGATGATGAGGATGCGCCTGCACATATCAACCGTCTCACCCGTCTGTGTAGCACCTTCGGCATCGAAGGTGTTAATCTTGATGCCCGTTTTCTCCAAGTCTTTCCCTTCTCACTTGCTGGCAGCGCAGCCACATGGCTCGATTCGCAGCCAGCAGGTACTTACACTACTTGGGCTGGACTTAGGGATGCCTTCCTTGCTAAGTATTTCCCACCTGCGAAGGCCTCTCGCCTTCGAGATCAGATCCATTCCTTCAGAATGGAGCCTGACGAACCATATCACTTAGCTTGGGAAAGGTTTCAAACTTTACTCTCGCGTTGTTCCCAACATGGGCTGTCGGATTGGGCTTTAGTAGAAAAATTTTAGAATGGTCTTACCCCTGAGTGCAAGGCCTGATTCGACACATCTGCAGGAGGCCACCTAATGGGAAAGAAAACTGTGGCTGACTGTAATGATCTCTTTGAGAGCTTCGCTCATGCTGATATAGATCATAGTGCTACCAGCAGGAATTCCAATCCTGTGATTACTTCCTCATCTTCTCGAGGAGTGAACCAAGTCGTTTCAGACTCAAAGGTAGTATCTCAACTAGACTATATCACCAAAGAGTTGCTAGAAATTAAGAAGAAGGTCGATAGGTGCGAAGTTTGTAGAGGTGGACATGACACCATAGACTGCCCAACACTTACCCTAGAACAGGTCGAGTATATAGCAGGCCAAAATAGGGGTCCAACGAACCCGTTCAATAATAGTAACTCCAATTGGCGTGCTAATAGTTATCTCTCTTCAGGTAACCCCCCTGGTTTTCCATCAGGTCAATATCAAAATAGGGGGCCAGGTTTCTATTCTAGTGGGGGGTCGGGTCAAACAGGTCAATTTTCTAGTTTAGGTTCAGGTGCACAGTTCAGAGGTGAGGGGTCACACCAAGAGGTTCAACCTAAGAATGAGGGGTCAAATAGTAGCCTGTCTAGGATAGAGGACCTTCTTACCCAACTAGTGGTTAAGGATCAGGCTACCCAACGTACCTTAGAAGAATACGCTACTTTCTTAAAGAATAATCACTCAAATTTCTTAGATCTTCAAAGGCAAGTTGGGGATATTGCACGCCAGTTGCAAGAGCGACCTCCCGGTCAATTTTCGGGCAACACAAAGCCCAACCCATCTGGCTCTTTGAAGGCAATTTCGACCCGTAGTGGTAGGACTCTAGGAGAGGTAGTGAGACCCGAGAGTGTCGAGGTAGAAGATGAGGACCCCGTAGATGAGGAGATTGAAATGGAGGCTCCCGGTAAAGTGCAATCTAGGTTCATCCCAGCAAGTACCGTACACACCGGGGGGCCTTCAAGTGAGAAAAGCATAGGTAAAAAGCCCATTCAAGTTGTTCCATCACCCAACGTTGATATTTCCCGTGCTCCGTTTCCTTCCCGCCTTAAAAATCAAACTTATTCCAAAGAGTACGGGAAATTCTTAGAGATCTTTAAGCAGCTTAAAATCAACCTCCCTTTCATAGAAGCCCTTCAATCAATGCCAAAATATGCAAAATTCTTAAAGGACCTTCTAAAACGTAAGGATAGGCTAGGAGAGGTTTCTAACATCCCCCTTAGTGGAGGGTGTTCTGCCGTAGTCTTGAATAAGGTCCCGGAAAAATTGACGGATCCGGGCCTTTTTACCATCCCGTGTTTGTTTGGGAGTGATACCGAGTGTAGAGCTCTAGCCGATTTAGGAGCGAGTATAAACTTAATGCCATATTCCTTGTATGAGAGGTTAGGTTTAGGAGAGTTGTCCCCTACACGCATGTCTTTATTTCTAGCTGATAGATCCATTAAGTATCCACGTGGCATAATTGAAAACCTTCTAGTCAAAGTGGATAAATTCGTCTTTCCCGTAGACTTTGTCGTTCTTGATATGGAAGCCGACGAGAAGGTGCCTATCATTCTAGGACGCCCATTCTTGTGTACCGCCAAGGCTATCATCGATGTCTTCGACGGGAAAATTACACTTCAAGTAGGTGAGGAGAGAGTTACTTTCGAGATAGCACGCTCCATGGAACATCCTAGTGGTTCCGATGACCTTAGTAGTCCTTGTCATTCGGTCTATTTCATAGAGTCTTTCTTATCTTGTGTCGACCATTGCTTTGACTATATTAGTGGAGCCAATCTAGTTGAGAGTAAGATAGATGAGGTAGTTGAGAAGGTAGAAGAGGTTGTGAGTGAGAGTGAGGAAGTAGAAGAGAACGAGTGGGTCCCCGAAGTGCTAGAGTTGAGTGAAGTGAAAAGTGAGGTTGAGAGTACACTCTTAGAGAAACCCGCCCCATTAGAACTTAAAGTTCTCCCATCCCATTTAGAGTATGCTTTTCTAGGAGAGGGTTCCGAGCTACCGGTTATCATCTCATCGAAGTTAGAAGATGAGAGAAGTGAGAAAGAGGTGATAAATGGTCCTAGTCTAGAGGAAGCGATAGGACCCAAGTGTGGGGATCCACCCGATAGGAGAGTAGATGATCTTGGAAAAAGGGTAAAGTGCGTAGAATCTAAGATAGAAGCGCTGAGCAAGGCTCAGTGTGGAGATAGATTTCGATTTGAAATGTATAAGTTTAAACCGCCCGATGATGGTTTGAGAGGTTGTGACAGGTATGCGGGTGTTCGGATAGATTCAGATAATAATAGGTATGATGGTGCTATAGCCCGTGAGGTTTGGTATAGAGGTGAGCTGCGTCTACATGATCCTCCGTGAGTGTTAGAAAAGTTGATAGCACACTTGTAGAGTTTGTAGATTTTGAGTCTTTATCGTAGTTAGTTTTTTTTCGTGTTTTGTGTTTTCGTGTTTACTTGGCTATTGAGTCGTTTATTTTGTACCATGAGTCTAAATTAGTGGTTTTTGAGTCGTTTTTTTTAGAGTCGGTATTGCTTTGGTTTGTGCTTGTTTTTGGTTATGCAGGTTTGAATATATACCACCCGTACGCAATCTCCATTCGGGTGAGTTTGAAGCTGCTGTTCGAATATAAGGCATTTATCAAGCGTACCAGTGTCAGAGTCAAAGCCGATCGCGACCGAAATGCTATACGATCGAGCAGGATGGGACGAGAGATTTGGAGCATACGCGTTGTTATTAATCAGCTAAGTCGTTTCCCTTGTATTTTTGTATTTATTTATTTATTTCGTCTTTAGTTATCATTTTTAGTGTTTAGGTAGTTGAGTCGTATTTCCATTCTTGCATTAGGGACAATGCAATCTTCAAGTGTGGGGATGGGATACATGTAAATAATCGAGTCTTATATTGAAAAATAAAAAAAAATAAAAAATTGAAAAAATAAAAAAATTGAAAAAACAGAAAAATGTCCTTTGAAATGAGAAGTTTGTATAAATAAAACGGAAAATGATAGAAAAGGTGAATTTTTGCTTGGGTTAAATAATAATAATATGAGATTATAATAAATCGAGCTTGCGTCTGGTTTGGGATATGTGGATAGGCCCGGGTTTGGTTTTAAGTCCCTTTGAGCTAATATACCTTAAATTGTCGGTCTGCTAGTGGGTTTTCGCCTGGGAGATATGGGAAATTAAAACTGCTGATAATAGTATAAGGGGCACCATTATAAGTTAAAACTGTTAGAGTTTGTGATCATGCGAAAAAAAATAGAATAAAAAGTGAGCTAGAAACTAAATGAAAGTAATGCATTCATATGTAGTTTGGGTTGGGGATAGTGACTTTACAACTGAATTACCGCTAGGGTGTGTGAAATCGACCGTGCAAAAAAAAATAAAAGAAAAAAAAGTACCAAAGCTAAGTAATCTGTGGTTGGGGATAGCGACTCTACAGCCGGATTGCCTCTTGGTTAGGGAAAGCATCGTCTAGTCTCACGGAAGAAAGAAAGAAAAAAATGGAAAAAGAAAAAAAAATTGGTTGTAAAACTCTCTTGGTTTTGATATAAGACGGTTAGGAATTGGTCCAGTGATCGTTCCTTTAGTCCTATAAGCTTGAGGTGGGAGTAGGTGGACCGTAAATTCTAGTGTGAGACCCTAGGTGGATTGACCGCGCTTAAATTAAATTTACATGATAAGGGTTTAGGATTAGATTAGGGTTTAAAAGGATAAGTATATTCGCAATCGCGGCTAACGCAAGCCTTGGTTTTAATAAGATATAACTAATTTTTGACCCAAGTGATTGTTCGTCTCTGATTCCGTTGCATAATTCTTTTTCGAGGACGAAAAAAGAGTAAGTGTGGGGATATTTGATGTATTGCAAAATACATCCTTTATTCGTGTATAATTTGTATAAATTATCGTTATTTACAGTTTAGTTTTATTTAGAATTACGTGCTATTTATCATATTCGCGTTTTCCAGGTCTCGATGCATAAAGTTGATGAAATTGGAGTGAAAACGAGCTACAATGATGAAACACTAAGTCTTGGAACAAGTAAAAAAGAGTTAGAATAATTTCTGGAATTTTTGGGATGCTGAAGCTTGTGAAAATTCGTAACTTTCTGTGAAAAAGGGGCCTAGGTGCTACACCTCGCCCTTAAGCAAGGAGCTACATGCAACACCTAGACCCTTGGGAAGAATTTGCTGGGTTTTGGGGCTCGGTGTAGCATGGAGGATATGCTCAAGACCCCGTCGCGTGCCACCTAGGGGTAATTTCCGGAAATTATTGATTTTTGTTGCTGGATCTTTATTCCAAACATATTTATACTTCATAAACTTCCAAAAAACCCTAGTTACGAACCAAAGAACCCTGAGGCGACTTTTGAGAGCAGATTTTGAGGTTTTCGGAGAGTTTTAGCTTGCGGGAATCATTCGGTTGAAGCTTGGAGCGTGGAAGTGAAGATTGTTCGGGTTTTATCTCCCGGTTTTCTTTAATTTCGTGTTTTCAATCTTCTCCAATGAATTCTTGTTTTGAACTTGATTTGTTTATGTTAGACAACATGTTTCTTGGCTAAACCTTAGATACTACCTAGACAAGATGATAGTTTGATTAAAGCTTGGATCTTTTAACGGTTTTTATTGTTTAATTATGGATTGATCTTTGAAAGTAAATTGTTCTAGAATTTTTGATTTGGTGCACATGCGTATTTACTTTTGATTGTTGATTATTTACTGTTTCACATAGATTTTGGTGAATGTCTTTCACATAATAAATTTGTGTTGATTGTTCGATTCTTTGCGGGTTCGGGTAATCTTTGGGTAAATTGGCCAATAGCCCTAGAAACAGTAATTAAAATACAATTATAATTAAATATTCTGCTTAGCTTGTCGTTGAGAGGCTCGAGTTAGTTATTAGGTCGCGGTGCAGTATATAGCTAAGATAGATTTTGAGAGAAGTCGGTTTTAGTTCCCTAATTGCATTTGTGTCTAGTAAACCAAGTTAGAACCTAGAATTGCCTTAGATTATCGTGCTGAGAGGTAGATAGTCGTATTAAGGCACTTTTAGAGTCGTTAGAGGACTGAGAGGAAATCTAACAGTCGGTATTCACAACAGCCTTGTAGGGTTTCCTAGGTTTCTTCCTGAGAAGGGTCGGGAAGTCTTAGCGTTGAAATACCTTAAGGTTTAGTATTTTACGATCCCGGCTCCATACAACAATAATATCGTTAGAAGTCCATTCATAGTTAAACTGGATTCAAGTCTAGGTAGTAGTTAATCTCATCTAAATCGAACCTTAGTCTTCGTTCGTGTCTTAGCTTAATTTCATTTTTATTGCAATTTTAGGATTTTAGTAAACCCCCCCCCCCTTAAAACACAATAATTATTAAGTCGTTTCAGTGTCTAGTCTAAATAGAGTCGTTAACGTAATTCATTAGAGTCCTTGTGGGTTCGACGTCCGGACTTACTTTTCTGTGCTAGAGTCGACCGGTTCACTTGCCGGTGAGTAGTTTAGTCAAGTTAGAGAGTCTAGATTTTTATTACTTGAGTCTTAATTTAGGGTAATTTTAGTTTATTTAGTTGAACTACTTTTTCCACATCAGTGTTTATATGCTAAATCCTTGGAATCTCTGATTTTCATTAAAAGATTTATATTAAATTAGAGATAATCCAAAGGTTTTTCAAAAACAGTTGTTTCCTAAACGGATTAAAACATCATTAAGGTGTCATTAACCACCTTGAATACAAACAACCCACGAAAAACACTCAAAGATCTCTATCTCAATACACTATAAATACCTCATTAAAAAACAGAGATATCCATCTTCAACCTTCAAACTCAAAACCCTAAAACCCTTTTCCGAAACAAAAACCCCAATTCTCAATGGCTGTTATCAACATCAATATACCACCAGTTGAACACTCTGTTCCTTTCATCACCGAAGCTGAATTTCTTCCATTAAAGAGCAACAATGAAGTAATGAACGACAACATTGAAGAATATGATATAAAGTGTCAAATCCCAATTGAATTTCTGATCAGATGCCCGATAGCTCAAGCTCTCACAAAGACAAGAGAGGTACCAGAAAAACTCATACAACAAGTTGTAAAAACTCTCAAAGTCTCAAATCAAATCGAGCTAACAGCACATGTGTGGGGAGAAATCTTCATTACAATCTCACCGGAGAAAATAAGGGAATGTTTGGAACTACCCTTAAGCCAAAGCTATGAAGAAGCACCAGAAAAGGAAGATATGTTTTCACTACTTGATGTTGCAATGGGTTACAAGACAAAGATTTCAAAAATCAGTGAATTCAAGAGGAATAAGCTACCTGCCTTCTGGCAAGTGTTAATGGAAATTCTGAACAAGTGTTTATCATCAAAATTGGAAGTACATATCAGATAAATATGAATGTTCTGAAAATCATGTTCAGTCTCATAAGTGGGTTGAATATTGATTTTGGAACAGAAATATTTAATCTGATCAGAAGATCAATTCTGACTAATGTTGGAAGGATAGATTCACATCTACCTTTTCCCAGATTTCTGTCAATCATAATTTCTGATGCATTTTCCGAAAGGAACCTACAAATTCAAGCATCAGAAAATATGTGGAGCACAAAAATTATGAGACCTTGGACAGATGCAAGGTCTTGGAAGTCAGATTATGATGTGCCTGTTCTGTCAGAAAGAATGATGAATCTGATACCAGAAGATTCACCATACAGAGCAGAATACCTGAGGATTTTGAGCAAGAAGCCTAAGAACAAAGAACTTTTTGATAGTGTGTCCCCCATGGAGCATGATGCACAAGAGTCAAGCACACCAAGAATGGAGCAGCCGGATGAATCAGATCCTCATCCAGCTGATGAAGATGTGAACATGGGTCCTGTGGTAGAAGAACATCATGCTGAAATCTCACATATGGGAGAAACAGGTGCACAACACTCTAAACTAAATATAGTTCATAATTCTGAGAGTGATTCTGATGATTCAATTCAAGGAAATTATGAAATTTCACAAAAAGGCCCTGTTTCTTTAATACAATATGTGAGTGGAACCAAAGACCCATTTTTTGAATCAGATTCTGAGGAGGAAAATGTGGCGGCAACAGGTGGAGATCAGTCTACTGATCAAGGAAACCTGGATGAGAAAACTAAGAGTTTCTCAACAACTCATGGAGAACCTGAAAAGGTTCAAGGATACGAGGAAAACCAGAACTTGAATGTGTTTCAATTTTCTGGTGAGGGTATAGAGAATATGGAATATTTCCATCCTCTTAACCTCATAACAACAGAGAATGTGCTTTCTACTGGTGTTAGAGGTGGAACATCTGTTGTTCCTCCTATTATCTAAGGACATCAATCTATGTCAACTGAGCAACTACACAAGGAACTTGAAGACACAACTGTTGTTTGTTCTGAGAAAACAGCCACAGAAGATAAACTTGATCTGATATTGGAAGAAATCAGAAATCAAAGATCAGATATCAAAGTATTATCAGAAACTATCATGGCAGTGCAGAAGCAAACAGAAGACAGCACTGCAGCCCTCAACAAACTACAAGAGTCATCAGAAAACAGAGAGAGCTTATCCGAATTCAAGAAAGCTCTCAAAGAACTGCAAGAAATCAAGAAACAGATGGCTGAGATTGCAAGTGAAGGGGAAAGCTCAAGTTCAGGAAGAATCCTTGAAGAAATTCAGTTCCTCAGAGCCAACAACAGTAGCATGGCTGAGGCTTTTGGGATGCTGATGGTGGAATTGTCTGCACAGAAAGAACAAAATAAACTGGAATTTCAGAAAATGAAGAAACAAGAAGAATCAAATAATCAAACTCTTGCTGATGTTCATCTGTTAGTACAATATTGCCAGACTGGAAAAAGTTGATTTTCATGAACTGAAAGCTCCAATTCCGCAAGAAAAACCAGCAGGAGAGTCAGAAACTCCTCAACAACAATTCAAACAATCAGAAGCCACTCAACAAGATCAAACCAAACAATCAGAAACTCTAAAACAGAAGCAACCCATGGGTCCTCCTCCTAGTAGACCAAAGTTACTCATGGGTCCTCTACCAAACATCCCAAAGTCAGAACAAATACACCTTAATCAGAAAAGATAATAGTGAACAAAAGGTTACTGATGGAAATCTGGCTGATGATATTCACCCAATGGGCATAGTGAAAATGAAAAATATCATTGATAAAGAGGAAAGTGGTTCAGTTGTGATCAGAAGAGCTCTTGACAGCATCAAAAGAGCAAGAGCAAAATTGTATAAAAGGGCTGCACTGGCAGACTTTGATTTATGTATCAATTTTGAGTACAGCAACAAAGTGCTAATACCTCCTCCTAACAACACAATTCCAGCTGAAATCCCTTCTAAATTAGTGAGAACTGGAGCAATCTTTGACAAACCAGAAATGTGTGTAATCTTCAAAGATGCTCATGATGAGAAAGCTCTGTTTAGAATCAGTGAAATATGTAGGTATTCAAATCAAACTCTGAAATATATAAAGAACTGCATGAATGAGAAACAAGAGCAGCTCAAAAAGAAGGGAAAGAGCAATGAACAACTGAGAAAAACAATTAAAGATTGCATTGAAAAGTGGATACAATCCAGAGGATGGTACAAAGAACTGTACAAGGAAACTCAAAAGGCAATTGATCACAAGAAAAGGCTGAAACCAGGAGAAAAATACAGAAGTGGAGTGAAGATCAATTAATGAATTGATGAGATTAATTTTCTGTTTTTGAGAACAATATTTTATTTCTGTTTGTTTTGAACAATGGTTGGTTTGATTATGTCTTATGTTTCTGTTTTTAAGTTGTTTGAACTTTCCTTTCAAGGATTAGTTAAAAGTTGTTTACAATAGATATAAATAGTTCATTTTCTTACAATACTTAGGGGGAAACTGTTAGGAAACTTTATTTGTAAGTATTGAAGAAAATCAAATTCAACTTGATCTATGAAGAATACAACAGTCCTGAAGATCACAACAAGAAGAAGAAGATCGGATAGGACAACTGAAATGAACAGCATCTACTTCAAAGAATCACAAGTTAATCAAGAGCTGAAAAAGATTATCAGAGAAGGTCATTTCTGATGGATCTGATGATATTTCTGATGAAATATCATCAGTTTCTGACGATTCTGATCATCAGATTTTCTGATGATTTGTTCACCAGAATTTCTGATGAAGTGGTTTATCAGAAATTCTGATGAATACCCCACTTGTCTAAAAATCAGCTCTATCCTGCCACAATAACTGAAGCAACTTGACATTATTGGATATCATGATTACAAAGGCAACTTGACTGTTGGATTCAATGAATATGTCAAATAGCTACTTTATGCAGGACTTTTACATGAATAAACAAATGTTTATTCATGTATTCAGCCTTCTATTTAGAAGGCTCGCCAAGCAGAGAACAATGAGTTAAGCTTAGCATTCAATACATACTACAAAACTCCATTGCCCTCTCACCCTCAGAATTCAAGTATTCATTTGTAATAGATAATAATCTTACAATCACCTTGTAAACCATTTTTGTTTTAAAGTGATATAAACTTGATAATTCTGTAGGTCTTTTTTCTTGAAATTCTGATTTCCATTTCCGCTCAACTTTTTCACATTTACTGAAATCACTTGCCATATTACGTGAAAAGAAGTTTTTAAGTCCAAACTGGGACCAACAGTATTCTCTCACGAAGGAAATTGCTATGGGTGGATTGGGTTTATTCTTATCACTTACAAGATAGGAGTTTGTGGGATATTCCTATGCCGAATAACACGTGTTGGAGTTGGAGGAAGTTGCTCCAAATGAGGCCGATTGTCCGTAGCTTCTTTGTGTCTAAAATAGGCGATGGGAAGAGCACATTCTTGTGGTTTAATAACTAGAGTAATCATTGCCCTCTAAGCTATTATGTTACTTCTAGGCAAATGAATCGAGAAGGGTTATCTATTTATTCTAAGGTGGCCGATCTTGTTCAAGACAATACATGGAGATGGCTGGACGCTTGGAGGGACCTGTTCCCTATTCTTTTTCAACTAGCGCCAATTTCCCTAATGCCGCATAAAACCGATACCATTGTGTGGAAAACAGAAGGTGACTTTAAGGAACCTTTTTCTACCGAAGTGGCGTGGAACTCGCTTAGAAGGACAGGTCTACATGTTAGCTGGTACAATATGGTTTGGTCTTCATTCACTATACCTAGACACGCGTTCCTATGTTGGCTGATTTGTAGGAGGAAGCTAGCAACTCAGGATCGAATCCAGGTGTGGAATAACTCTGCGGGTAAGATGAGTATGATGTGTTGTCTTCTTTGCAATAGAGGGTTGGAAACACATGAACACCTCTTTTTTGAATGCTCTTATTCAAACCAGATTTGGTGTTCAATCAGATAAAAGATGGATATGATTCACATTGACGGAAAATGGGATGATGTGGTGGCGTGGATTATTCCTAATGCAAACTCTAAACGCCTAATATGGGTGATTCGCAAGCTTGTGGTTGCTGCGATAGCTTATTTTGTGTGGCAGGAACGGACGCTAGATTCTTTAATAATCAGTTACGACCACCGGAAGTATTAGAATAGCAGATTATTGAGATAGTCTGTTTAAAGTTGCACTTGTTCAAGTTCAAGTTAAATGAGCAGGTTACAAGACTTTTGAAGACATGGAGGATGTCATTACTGGATGATTTTTTTAACACCTAAATCTTATAGCTTGCTAGTTTTTTGTGATGTATAGAAGTTAGGTGTTTTTCGTTGGTTGTCTGCTTTTATAGCTTGTTTACTTTAGTGTGGTCTGTCACACTATTGAACTTAGGGTTGGCATATCGGGTTAACCCGATCTGTTAAGACACAAAAACGATAAGACACGAACACGAAACATGTAAACACGAACACGAGACGAAATCTTATCGTGTTAGATTTTCCAAACACGAATACGAACATGTTAATAAACAGGTTACACGAAATGACCTGTTAAGACACGAAAATGTTATCAACATAACATACGACCTGTTTAAGACACAAATACGACCTGTTAAGACACGAACACGAGTTGTTAAGACATGAAAATGTTACCAACACGACCTGATAAATATTAACTTAAAAGCAACATGGTTAACATGATTCTGGTTTCAAATTGAAGTATAACAATGCTGCAAAATTACATCTTTGTAAATCTTTATGGCCGAGTTTTCTAGATCTCCAGTTGTTCCATTCAATTTTAAAGATCACAATTTCTATATTCTTGAAAAAAACCAACTTAATCAGTAACTTTGTCTTCGAAATTTAGGTGAGTGTACAGTAGATCTTGGACCCATGATTCACAGTATCAAAACACAACCCTTTTAATTCATAGATAATGATCAAAGGAATCTGATGTGTTTCTAGAGTTAGTTATAGTTCCATGAATTTGTTGATAACCTCCCCGAATAACGAACGTCGGGAAAACTAGATATCCCGTTAACAACTGAACGGCGGTAGAACTTAGCCGGAATATCTGAACCTCCGATGCCGGAATAACTAAACGGTAGTTGAATCTTGACGCCGATGCTGAATGGATGATGGCCGGTGATACTTGAGTCTTGACGCCGATGTCCGATGATGAACGGTGAACAGATGAACAGTGAGCGGCGACTAAAGTAAATTTACGGTTTGATTATTGGAGCGTCAAGTAAAGGAATGGATTTCAAAATTTTAGGGTATACCCGATAATCCCACGTTTTTCTGACTCCACATGTCCTCACATATTTGATATATTTTTTAATTTAAAATTATAAAAGATTACTAACGGATCTTAACAGGTTAACAGGTTTTAACCTGTTTAGACACGAAATTTAAACAGTTCTTATCGTGTCGACCTGTTTAGACACGAAACCTGCTAAGGTCAAACACGAAACCTGTTAAATTCGTGTAGGTTCGTGTCGTGTTATCATGTTCGTGTCAGAATTGCCAGCCCTAATTGAACTAGATTGGTACTCTACCAATCTACTTGTTTTTGGTTTGGTTTTTATAGTAATACAATCACCGGGGTATACCCTTTTACCCAAAAAAAATTGTGTCGGACTTGGCAGTGAGCGAGGTGACTTTTGGTGTGCGTTAGGTGTGATATGTTTTTATTGATATATTGAGCCCATTTTACGCATTAGTCAAGTTTTAAATTTATAAAACACGATATTCTACTAACACTAAACACACACTTGGGCAAGTGCGCCCATCGTGAGCGTGGTATAGCGTTGGTAAGATACCGAGGTCGTCCAAGGACACAAGAGCTTTTAGTACCGGTTTATCCTCAACGTCTAATCAATCTAATTTTTTTTTTTGAGAAAAGTTTTGAAACATAAAAATAAAAACTAAAAATGCAAAGATAAATAAAATGAAACAGGACAAGATAGAACCACTTGGATCTGACTCGTCTTTAACGTATCCTTTGATGATTTTCGCACTTTCAGACTTTTTAAGAGATTATCTTAGTTATAGTAGTAGGCCCCTCTTTTGAAGGTGACGTTACCCTCAACCCGGTGGTTTGAGTCAGCAGGGATACAATCCCAAAGGGTCGGAATATTGAAAGACAATTAAGTAAGTTATTAATGCGAGAAGTGGTAGGCCCCTCTTTTGATGGTGATGTTACCCTCGGCTAAGTGGTTTGAGTCAGCAACGATACAATCCCAAGAAGCCGGTTTAAAGTATTAATAGTAGTTTACATATGAGGGGTTCAAGCTATTTGCACCCCCGCCATCCAATACCAGTGTGTATTGAAGGTGGTCCTAGGAAAGCTTGAACCAGGTCCTCGTAGGATCTATACACAGAACGAGACAAGAACTTTACCAAACCATTCCCTTAATCCCTGACCAGGTAGTCAACGTGCCTTTATATAGACTGTAAAGAAACGAATGATGCAATCTTTTACTTTATATAGACAGTAAAGTAACCTCAAGACACAACGGAAAAATGATAAAGAAAATTCACCTTCAACATAAGAAAGTAGTTATTAAAGTCATTAATATAAACCCTAATAAAAAGTGCCAAAAGATTAAAAATCAAAAGTAATAAATAAAAGACTTGTCTTCACCAAGTGATGTAAGAGGCTTAACCAAACATGGCCTTTGATTGGCAAGAACCCTTACAATCAATCTTGAATCCCGAGACTACTACACACTCAAAAGATGGATGACGGTGGTGGGTGTTGGTGTTGTAGTGGTGGTGGAGTGGTGGCAAAGTGGGAGAGTAGTGGTTTTCCAAGGAATGCCTTTCAAGTGAACCAAGCACCCCTATTTATAGCCTGCACAGAGCTCTGGCCACGACCCCGTGTCCGGCGGGCACGCCCCGTGGCCAGCATCTTCTCTTCCTTCATTAATTGCAAGTGTCAGCAGTAGGCCCCACACAACCCCGTGTTTCCTAGGCATGGCCCCGTGGTCAACTCTTATCTGTACTATCAAGATTCAATGTATCTTTGCGTTGACCACGCCCCGTGTTGAACTGGGCACGCCCCCGTGGTGGGCGTGGAAGCTTCTACAGGTTTGTCTTTTGTGCAGACCTATGACCACGCCCCATGCCCAGCTGAGCACGACCCCGTGGTCAGGCTTCTGTTGCCTTGTTTTTGCTTTGGTGGTGCTGCCGAGGGGTCGGGCATGTCACGTTTATTCCTTCTTTTTGTATTTATGTTGGTTTTGGCTGCTTATTTGCTCCTTTTGTTCTTTTAAGCTCATTTGGGTCCTGTAAATTCAAAAGGAAGAAAGAAACATGTTTTTCCCAACATTAGTACTAAAAAAAGGTTAGTTTTATGCCTCATTTGAGGTATTTTATATGTTGCATTTTGCACACATCAACTTTTCACCGATGACTTCCCCCAATGCCCTGCAACTCACTTTGATGAGTCCGGCAACCTGAGGCATCTCCGGGTTCAACCCTTTTGATTGTTGATTGTTCCTTGGCAGTGATAGTTGAAATTTTTTTTCCGACAATTGATAAGGAAGGCGAGGCAAGGATGGTGGAGGGTAGATTTTTGACCTGCAACCCACTTGCAGCCATGTCTTTTTGGAAACTTTTTGAGCCAAACCGTGTTTTTGAGCCAAACTTTTGACCTGCAACCCACTTGCAGCCATGTTTGTTGTTGTTTTTATATTTTCAGTCGATGATGATAAGTATTAACTTATCTGAGACATATATGAGTCGTGAGTTTTGTTGGGTTTGTTTGTTAAGATTCTCTCTTTAAAACCGGCGTAAAAAAAGTTTAAAATCGGCGAGTAAAAAAAGTTTATAAGCTTTTTTATGTAGATTTTTGTACTTAGAGTTTTTTGTAAAATCGTAAAAAAAGTTCTTGAATAGGTATTTACGGTTAGTGTATACTTTTAATATATCTTTTTACGCGTGGGTTAAATTATTGAAGTTTAAAAAAATATTTTTACATGGATGTAAAAAAGATTTAGCGTATACTTTTTACATGTAGCATAAAGCTGTGAAATACGTTTTTTGACGGGGTTATTTTAAAGGCTTGTATGTTTTTTTTAGTTCTAACACTTTGGTGTTAAAATTTTTAATTCTAACTTCGAAAATATGTATATTTACGGTTATAGTAGACTTTTAATATAGCTTTTACGCGTAGGTTAAAAGGTTTTTATTTTATTTTTTAATTTTAAACAATTGATGTTAAAAAAACAGTTTACATTTATGTAAAAAAGTGTTAGCGTATAGTTTTTTACTTGTAGCGTAAAGGTTTAATAAACTTATTTTTAGGGGGTTTGTTTAAATGCTTGTAATGTTTTTTTAAATTTTACCTTGGGTGTAAAAAGTTTTTTCAGGGTGGTCATAGGTTTTCCGAAAAACTCTACATAAAGAAAAAAACCTTTTTACATGGATGTATAAAAGTTTTAGTGTATAGTTTTACGTGTAGCGGTTTAAAAAAAGTTTCCAACTGTGGTGTAAAAAAGGTTTAAATTTTTTAACAGGGGAGTAAAATTTTTCTGTTGCAACTGGGGCGTAAAAAAAATTTGCAACCAGGGGCGTAAAATTTTTGTGATTTTTACAACTTTTGTGTGGTGTCCGAGCAGATCTCAGACGATGGAGGTGTAAACTATCATTTACAAGAAATGAAAAACGACTACTTCGCTTTATTTATTTTAGTTCATTTTACATTTTGTTTTAATTTATTTTAATTTATTTTTTGGTGATTTACTAACAATGTTATTGTAATTTATTTATTGGACATACTTTGAAAATTGGCATAAAAATGGGTGTAAAAACGGCGTGTAAAAACGGGGCGTGAAAACGGGATGTAAAAAACGGGCGCAAAAATGGGCGTAAAAACGGGGCGTAAAAAACGGGGTGTAAAAACGAGGCGTAAAAACCGGGGTAAAAAATAGGGCGTAAAATAAATTAAATTATATTAATTAAATTAATTAGTTTACTGTAAATCAAAAGTAAAATTAATTAGTTTACTGTAAATCAAAATCAAAATCAAAATTAAAATTAATTAGTTTATTGTAAATCAAATTAAATAAATTATATTAACTTTTTGATTTATTAAATTTTATTATAAAATTTAAATCAAATCATATTAAATTAATCAAATCACATTAATGACACATATTATTAATAGATATAGTAAATTACCTAGTTGCCCTTATGTCACTAAAAAACGAAATCTCATTAATTAAAACACTATCATTACTTTATGTTATTGTCTTTTAATTTTATTCATCCAAACACCTTTGATCTATATATATATATAAATATAGGGTTGGGTTAGACAAAAAACCCTATCTTTCTTAGAAAACTCTGGAAACTCAAAGCTCCCGACATTTTTTTTTTTGAAAAAAATAACACATGTAATATACATGTTTTTAAGACTTTTGGGCCAAAAAAATCAAAAAAGCGCCGAGTACTTTTAAAAAAAAAAAATAAACAAGTTCCAAAAACTTCGTTGACTAACATGTGTTAGACAAAAAATGCTGAAAGTTGCTGAAATTTATTTATTTTTTTTTTAAAAAACCCTTCGGCGCTTTTTTGATTTTTTTGGCCCAAAACTCTTAAAAACATGTATATTACATGTGTTATTTTTTTCAAAAAAAAAAAATGTCGGGAGCTTTGAGTTTCCCGGGTTTTCTACCTAAGGAGGGTTTTCTACCTAGCCTTATCCTATAAATAAATATATATATATATATATATATATATATATATATATATATATATAGGGGGCCCTAAAATGAAAATCACCACAGTTGCGACAACCGTGAGAACCACTCTCTACCAATCAGATAATGACAACCAGAAGGGTAATATAGTCATTTAATCAAAATCATTAAATCATCTATCTCTCCTCTTTAAAGTTTCTTTTTTAAGTCTTTTCAATTTCTCTATCTTCAATTTCTCTCTCTTCACATTTCTCTCTCCTCTTTTTGTTATTTTGTAAGAAGAAATTGTAAAAAAGTTTTTATTAAAAAAGTTTAAATAGTAAAAAAAGTTTTTGTAAAAAAGTTTAAAAAAAAGGTTTTGTAAAAAAGGGTTAAAACCGTAAAAAACTTTTCGTATAAATTTTTGTCTTTTGTAAAAAATGTTTTTATGCAAAAAAAGATTGTAAAAATTTTTTGGTAAAAAAGTTTTTGTAAAAAAAAAAGGTTTAAAACCATAAAAAAATTCGTAAAAAAGTTTAAAAAACGTGTGTGTAAAAAAAAGTTTTTGTAGAAAAAAGGTTAAAACCGTAAAAAAAATTTCATATAAATTTTTGTTAAAAAGTTTTTGTAAAACAAAAATTTGTAAAAAAGTTTTTTTTAAAAGTTTAAAACTGTAAAAAAATTTTCGTAAAAAAAGCTTAAAACCGTAAAAACGTGTGTGTAAAAAATGGCGCGTAAATACGGGGCGAAAAAATGGGCGTAAAAAACGGCGAGTAAAAAAATAGCACGTGAAAAACGGGGTGTAAAAAACAGCGCGTAAAAAACGGCTCGTAAGAAATCCGGCTCGTAAAAACGTTTTTTTGAAAAAATATCCTGATCAAAATTGTTTTTTGTATAAAAAATCAGATTTTAAAATTAATTAAAAAAATCCGATTTTAATAAAAAAAATTAATTTAATAAGACAAAAAAAGTAATAAAAAACAATATATATACAATAGGACAAAACAAGCAAATTTACTAAACTGTCCTTTTGAAATTAAAATAATAAAAACATAATATGACAAAAAGAATTTAATATTGTTTTTATAACTTTTAATCTCATCCATGCATCTCCAATGATCAATGGTTGAAAAGTGGTTCTCGTTGTTCTCTTAACTGGGGATGGTTTTTATTTTAGCGGCTCGTATATATATAAAGGTACAATGTAGAATCCGCTTTATAAAAAAAAGGTAAAAAAAATTACAAATTGTTTTATATT
>JARYGA010059143.1:0-29345 GCA_030545235.1 Helianthus tuberosus
TTCTTCGTTTAAATATGTTTTCTAAATGGTCACTGTTCTATGCAACAGGTCTGTTGAATATGGAAAAAGATTAAAGTTGCATCTAGATTATTCGAGAATGCATATAAATAAAAAAGACACATCACATGGCAGCAGAGCCAACAGTGGTGGTGGTTTGGAGCGTGTTCATGCATAATTTGTTGGATATTTTAGTGTAATTTAAGATTGCGTATGATATACAAATAAGAGTGCACGCTTATTTGAATGTCATCGGGACTAACGGGGGATCCAAGGGGGCAGCGCCCCCGAGAGAAGCGGGGTCCAAGGGGCGGCAGCCCCTGGCGGGGTCCAAGGGGCAGAGCCCCTGGCTGGGGTCGAGCTGCATCAGAAATTAAATTTCGGGCTAAATATGCAATTTTGAAACATGAGGGACTAAAGGTATTTTTTGTTCAAAATTGAAAACTGCAAGCAGTTGTGGAAACTGCAAATACGCTCTCAAACGGTTTTTGGAAAATCCTAGACGAATTTAACAGTTCGTCAAAAAATCCCTCAAAAATTCTCTCAATCAAATTCATACAGAAATCTAGAATCAATCTGATTTTATCCGATCAAAGATTGGTAGCCACTCCAATTGTTTGATCTGAAAGTGATTACACGACTTCAGATTTATCCAAGCAATTTCGAATTTTTCCCAACATAATTTTTGCTACAAGATCACCCCATCGCCCTTGCCCTATTGCTCTTACGGTTGCTAAAGTAAGTTTTAATACTTATCTTTTAGCTTTATTACATTGCACAAAGATCACCTCATCGCCCTTGGTCTTACGGTCGCTGGGAATTTTGTCTAAATTGCAAAAATAGTTCAAGTAGTTGTTTCTCAACTTTACACAGCGATCATATTAATATGGAAACATTTTCTTGACCCCAAAATGTTTGCTATATTACCCGGTCACCATGGAAGCCGATTCTTCATCTTCTAATTTTCCATTGTTCACCATGGATTTTGAAAATTTTGATTAACATAGTTAAATGATTCTTAGTTGATGTAGCTACATTTTAATGGCAGGGGCTGCCGTTGGATAAGGATATTCTGAAATATTTATCAACTTTATTGATGTTAAAGTGGAAGAACAGAGACAGAAATATTTGGATTTGGTAAGCCATTTTGACTTAGAATTAAGTTTAGCTTTGATCATGAGTTGGAAATCAAGTTCTTCGATTAGATATTATGGAGCGACTTATTATTTTATAAAAAGTATTAGAATGATAGCTGATTCAGGTCTTAATTTTAAGTATTGTACTTCAGATAAATAGCACGAAGAACATGTCTTAATCTTCATACTTCAAAGGACGCTACGATAAACAATGGTGGGAAGAATGTCGTACCTGATGTTTGGAAATTTCTTGATAAAATAAAAGAATTCTCGGATAAAGTTCGCAATGGTTCCTGGGTAGTTATCTATTTTATCAGTTGTTTTTGTCAATAACTATTATCTAGGTACATATATAATATTGTACTGTTTGTGAAGTCAAATTATTGTTGTAGCGACATTCCTGGATTCTGATCCTTTGTGGGATGCTCTATATATCCAACCGTTTCAACTTGCACTGCCACCAGTAGTTAACTCCGCTTGCTGGTTGGATGTATAATACGCTAACTGTATATCATCCAATGGTTTTTGGTAGTGCAATTTGTCTCGGTAGTTCGTCTATTTCAGGTAATCTAAATAATTGTCTATGCCATTTTCCTGTTGACCCGTTTAGCCTTCTTTATTCATTCGCAGTTGCTTTGAAGTATCCAAGAACTCCAACAAATCCTTCTTTTGATTACTCATTGTTGATTCTGATAATATAAGCTACAGAACAAGGATCATGGGAATAATTGATGTGGTTATTCCATTTTATTTTATTGCTACAAGTTATAACACCATTTCACTTATTAGAGTTAACTTTGATGTATTTCTTGCTAAAAAAACAGGCTGGTCGCAATCAAACCATAATGCTTCTAATGACTTGCCAAAAGTCGTTGTTCACTTATTGTTTTACGACAAATGTATAGGCTATTCAGGGTCGGCCCTGAGGGTGGGCGACCCGCACCCCCGGCCGAGGCCCGTTTTTCCCGAGGGCTTTTTTACCCTTGGTACCCGGTTCAATTCTTGGCATTTTCTTAATTTTTTAGTTTTTTCGTAGTGCATTTTGTAAGTACGATTTATTTCTAAAACAAGGACAAACTGATGTGTTGGTTCATTGGTTTAGCAATTACTTTTACATTTAATGGTCTAATTGTGGTTGAGTTTGGCTGCTACGAGTATTCAAGGGCAAAGTGAAGTTTACTGATGGAATGTGTTGATGCTTAACCTAAGGAGCTTCAGCAAAGTAAACAAAAGCGTAGAGAGGGTGGAAAATGAAAATGTAAGTTACAATTTCTATCATAATACATGTTATCTTCCTTATTTATATAGATTTTTATTAAGGATAGTTCATATGCAATTTTTATTTTGATATATATATATTATCTTTTGTATGGTGTAGGTTCAAGGGCTTATGACCCATTTGGCATGTTCAGTAACAGTATTCATTTGATCCAGAGCATATTCGAAATGGCACAAGAAAAATGGGTAGAACTGCTCAAATGTGGTAAATATCATCCAAAGTGTATTAAAAAATTTCAAATGCATAAAAGCCTTAACAACCAATTCATTAAAAAATACAGATTATGGTTTGTAATAATATAGATTTGCAATCACAATTAGCACATTAATTATTTAGATAATTAAAAAAAGGAATGATATACAAAGTGATGAAGGTTGGCCCCACCAACCCATTTTGACCCATTATTCAATCTACGACACCTACCCATTTTTCGACCTCTACATGGTTTAATCAGTAAAGATGTAAGTTACTTGGTGAAAGAGATATGTATGCAGATTTTCAATT
Organism: Helianthus tuberosus; assembly: GCA_030545235.1. NCBI lineage: Eukaryota > Viridiplantae > Streptophyta > Magnoliopsida > Asterales > Asteraceae > Helianthus > Helianthus tuberosus. The sequence goes on from JARYGA010059143.1 coordinate 2,917, forward strand.
GGGTGCGGCTCCTGGTTTTGTTAGTTGGGGAAGGCGTAGTTGATTGGCTTCACGGGTTAAATAACTGGTCAACTAGAGTACAATCAGAAGTGTTGACAATAGTGATGTTTGCGGCTATGTGGAGAGCTTGGTTGGCCAAGAACAAAAAAATGTTTAACGGCAGGGCGACTTCATTACACCAGCCGGTAGACAAGGTCAAAGAGCTGCTTTTCTTACGGAGATGTGTAATTTTGTTAGTTGAGTCGTGCTTTTTTCATGTAACATTAGTTGGGGTTTTTTGTTTCCCCCTTTGTCGTAATGGGTTCATCTATGCATCTCCATGTTTTATTGGTTTTAATATATTTACCTTACCTTAAAAAAAACTTTATGGGCCATGCCATGTTATTCTACCATTTATGAACATGTTTCTTCCACTTGAAGTGTATCATACTGATATTCGCTAAAATACATACGTTTTATTCCCCCATTTTACGCGTTTTTGGCCGTAAAACCGAGAATCGGATACTTAATCGGGTTTATTTTTGTTTACAGGCCTAAAACAGCGTGCCGAACAAGAAGATGCTGAAAACGAGGATTTTCCGTGCGAGACGGCTGAACGGTGAAAATTCTGTGAAGATTCTGATCTGGGCGTTTGGCACGGCCGTGCAATGATTGGCACGACCGTGCGGATCCGACAACAGAGCTCAGCCCAGCATTGCACGCCAGTGCAATCTGGAGTGCAACCGAATCCCGGAAACGCACGTCCGTGTGACTGGAGGCACTCCCTTGCGGATGCGATGATCAGCCCCAACCCGGATATGCACTCCAGTGCAGATGCTCGTGCCAGCCTTATCTCGACAATGCATGGTCGTGCGACTTGTGGAACGACCGTGCGGATCTGAAGACCGGTCAACATTTGCTGATGTCATGCGGTATGGTGAACAGTACGCTAAAGTGAACGACCGTGCACTTTATTGGCACGGTCGTGCGATCTGAAAATTGTATAAAAAACAGAAGACATCAATCAGTTCGTAACTCTGGACTTTTGGGAGCTTTTCTGGCGATTTTCAGGCTCCGGAGGCATCTGCTTTCACCCGGATTCAAGCCACCTTGTGTCGATTTGCTCCGTTATCATCCGGATTCTCAATCTAGTGCTTGTTTATGGTTTGATTTCTTGAATCTTTCCATGATTTTGTTATGTTTCAAGCATTTGGGTTGATGATTATGTATTATTGTAAGCCTAAGGGCAAAAACACTAGTATTCCTTGCTTAATGACAACCATTAGTGTGTTAATCATGTTTGTAATGACACTTGAAGCATTTTCTATGTTAATCCTTGATGATTAGTTTGCAACCTTGTTTATTGATGTTGAATTCTTGATTATAGTTATTTATCTTGGATGATTAGTATGTGGTTAGTTTGGATATTTGCAAAAAGAAGCTTAATTAATCATGTATTAGTAGACTTTGAACTTGTTTGACTTGTTTAAAATGTTTGCACCATGATACTAGAAATGGTTAGTGGTTTAATAAGGAGTAATTATTGTTAATAAAGGAGGTTTTCCTTCACGGAAGGACCTTAACGGGTTAGATGGTGTTGTTACAAATTCTTGACATAAGTTGTTAATCTTGTTAGTAGTTTAGGCCAAAATTTCTTTCTTGATGAATTTGTGTTTAAGATTTGTAAAATGAACTTGGTTGTGATTTAATCTAGTTTATGCTTGTCTCGGTGGTTACATTGTGTTTATCGGTGTCACTTTCCTTGATTAAGTGAGGTTAGAAAACTCCTAACGGATGACTAACTTATCTTTAGGGGATTCTCATAGACACTTGTCAATGATGCGTTAAAGAACAATTTTAGGTGGTTAAAGTGTGTTTTATCGTTTTAACTTTCCAAAGAGTTGTCATGTTAGGATTCCCGAAAGGGATACTAATTGTCTTGGAAAATGGAAAATTGACCAAGTGTTTTAAGTGGCAAAACCGACTTAGTTAACATGCCCCGGTTGTTCATAAAGCAAGACTATTATTCTATTTTCTTATTTGGAGTCTATTATGTTTTACAAGTTTATGTTTAATCGTATTTTAGTTTAAACAAATTATCACTTATCTTTTTACCGGTAATTTAATGACAAAGGTTTAGTATTTTAGCATCCGCCCACATCCTTGGATTGATACTTGGTTCTTACCGATACTTTACTACATATATGACGGGGTACACTTGCCCCTTTCGTGTGTGTTTTAATGTTAAAGTATAAATCATTTTTATAAATTTAAAACCGAATAGTGTGTAAAATTCATTGTAAAAACATGTATATACATGCACACGTCACATACCATTCTCTAAATAGAAGAATAAGAGGACTCTCCACATAAACATTTGATTTCTCCCTTTCACAAACTTTGCACTATGGAGGAAACTGTCATTTAGAGGTGGCAAAATCATCAAAAATACTTTTTGTTCGTTACTTATTGAACTTTAAAAATAAATTTAACAAATCATTTGGGAAGTTTCATACAATTTAAATACACTGCGAACAACATTTGTTCCATTCAACCTATTTCTTTTTTAGCTAATATTTTGTTTTACCAATTTGACATGTTATATAAACAATTGTGATTAATAAAATTTAAATTTCCAACCCGTGAGTATTAGCAAATCCAATTGCTTCCTTCCCTTGGGGGTAGTATTTTTCATTATGATAGGGGGCAAATAGCTTTTTTTTCAAATAATAAATAACGACTATTTGCAAAAGTGACGTGCTTTTACCAGGTAGATAGATGTTTCCTCTACATACGTTAGTTGATTTTAGTGTACATTGATAGTTGAGACTTGATTAATATATTATTTACCTTGACTTTTTTTTTTCACTTGAAACACTTCATTTATAAGGTTGCTTGTGTTGTGTCTGCATAAACTGTTGTCTCAATACATGGTGTCAAATTCCAAAAGATTCTTCGAGTCGATGAGGTGGTTTAGTGAACAGATTCATCTCTATTTCAAAATTATATTTTGATCCACTATTGATGCGTAACAAATGTAATTGAACTCAAATCCTTTAGTTGTTGATATGCATTTATGGTAGGGGTGTCAATTGTGTCTGGTTGGTAGGTTGACAGGTTGCGGGTTGGCGGGCTGAAACCCGCACATGTAAATTCAGGTCAACCCGAACACGTCCCGTTTAACCCATTTTTAAATAGAGTATGTTGACAAGTTATAAACGGGTTGTTGGACTGTAAGCGAGTTATTGGTAACATGTTTAATGGTGAGTATAAGTGTGATAGGCATATAGTATAGTGGGACAAAACTAACGTTATTATTACTAACCATGTAAAATGAAAAACATAAAAAAATCTAAAAGTTTTTTTTTTCTAAATACTTAAACGGGTTATCGGTTAATCCGTTTTATATGGTTCAACCCGAACCCAACCTGTTTTTAATACGGGTCAACCCGAACCGGGCCCGTTTTTTATACGTGTCATGTCGTATCGACCTAAATGAAGTGTTTCTTCGTGTCAGGTTCTGGTCGCGTCAAGAGTTACCACTCCTAATTTATGGTATACATTTCACGAACCACATATTCTAATTGCACTTAAATATGCAGGTTTAGGCTGGATGCATTGCAAGCTTTTAAGGAAGGGCGTTATGCTACCAAGAGCTGTTAGCTTGTGTGCAAATAGGTCTATCGACAACTTTTTTAACAATATTTGTTTTTTTATATAAGTTGGGGGTGTTAAAATATGTTAATAATCGTAACACGGGAACCAGTTGTGAGTATAGTAGCATCTACATCTATATATAATTTATTAAATCGATAAATTTATAAGAAGTATTTCATTTATACAGCCCGTGTATTTATTCATAACATTTTATGTAAAGGTGTATAAAGAGATTTTCAACGAATTGTGATTTCTGCATATTGATGGTTAATAAAAGGTTGTTACCTGATCCGTTTCAACACATGTATTTATTCATAACATTTTATGTAAACGACGATGATGATGAGATATTATCTTTAATCAACCCGTGTAATACACGGGTTCTTAAGCTAGTTATTATATATAACTGAAGTAGTTGTTAGTTTCAGTAAAAACTATATTGACATGTAAGTGACTCACAAACACAATCATATCCATCCATGTAAAATGTGAATTCATCTCATAAATTCTTACATATTTTACATGAATAATCTAAAGAGTAAATTACAAGTTTTGTCTTTTATGTTTATATCAAATTTCAGGCGTTGTCCTTTTGACCAAAAGTTTACAGGCGGTGTCCTTTACCTTTCAAAATCTTGCACGTTTTGTCCTTTAAGCCAAAACTTGTTAGATATCTCAGTTAAAATATGTCATGTGCAATGCACATGAGGGTAAAATCGTCATTTCCCTCTCAACCATTTCAATTCCCCTGTTATATCCCACACCAACCCTTCAATTCAGCTTCTTATCACATACGTTGTCCCTCATCTTTCAGTATTAGGGTTTTTAGCACAAATTTCTCTCAAACAAACCTGTGAATTGTGTTTATACAATTCGATCCCACAATTGGCATCCGAGCCACGTTGCCACATTAAAGAATAAAAGATATCATTCATCTCCCTGCAAATTTTTGATCGTCCCTATTTTTAAAAATATATACCCTGTTTTTACAAAACCAAATCCGCAAACAAACCGGAACCAAATTGAAAACAAAAGGTGTGAATATTGTTTCAGACATTGCCAAATCGAACAAAAGATCAACAAATTAATGCCCAGTAAGCGTTTTTTAGAAACCAAATCGGAAAACAGTTTTTCCTGCGAAACTCCGGCAAACCAGAAAAACGTAATAGTGAATATTCTGATCGAAATAACGGTTAATTTCTAAATCCCTTTAACATTTACGAAGAATCGAATATAAAAATCCTTGTTAACCAAGATCCAAGAAAGAAATCAGATTTATAAAACGATCTGATTAAGGTTTTTAAATCATAATCTAGAAAGAATCAGTAATATTCGTTCAATCAAAACAGAACAGAAGGGACAAATTTGGTGTTTAGGGCAAAATAAGTTGATTTGGGAATTTTGACTTTTTCAAAGTCAAAGATCGATATATAGATACGGAGATATCATAATGGGAAATTGAAAGGGTTGAGAGGGAAATATCATTTTACCATCATGTGCATTGCACATGACATTTTTTAACTGAGATTTCTAACCAGGTTTGGCCTAAAGGACAAAACATGCAAGATTTTAAAAGGTAAAGGACACCGCGTGTAAAACTTTTGGCCAAAAGGACAACGCCTGAAATTTGATGTAAACATAAAAGACAAAACTTGTAATTTACTCTAATCTAAATTAATATTGTTGTAATTTTCATGACTTTTGTATTTATTTAATTAATATCACTTTTTGAGGTAATGAAGGGGTTTGGTCCCAAATCCTGCGCCGACCAATCAGGTCGCGCGCGAGACCATACCTTTACCTGACTAATTTGGTAGCTTTCTCTACCTCGCGTCGGCTAATCAGGTGTATCCTAGGTCGCGCGCGGGGTCAGGGCAAACACAAGACCAGTCAGCGTGCGCCGACATCTGCTTCACGATCTCCACTTAGCCGCTGATGACAGACGAGCCAACAAGGACAACGGTCAGGCCACGTAGATCCATTCAGCGTGCGCCAGCTTCCCTCTCGCTCAGAAGCACCAACGGTCGTGGTAGAGGGGACAAAACGGATATTCCTTGTTGTCGACTACAAGCCCAAGGCCCATCAGCCCATCTCTTTCCACACAACTCCGACTATAAATAGTGACCTTCACCTCGAGGTTTAGGGATTCCGTTTCCTTGCTCTCTCATTCTTAATCACACACTTATATCCTTAAAGCATATACTTATTCTCACGTCGCAGGATGATTACGAGGAGAACCCTGATATGGTCTAAATATTACATATTTTATGTAAAAGTTTTTCCTACATTTTTTAATAATTAAAATATAGGAACATATGGTGATTTCAAAGTCGGATTAAAAACGTGGAGACTTGGGCCTGTTGTTTATCGATTAGCCTAAAGCCTAGAATCGTGGAGCTGAGATAGGGAGTCCATATCAAATACAAATTGCATGAGGTATAAGAGGACGATCAAGATCAAGATTATTAATTGGGAAGGAGGCTACGAACAGAAAGAAGGACGCTGCTGATATAAGGGGACGATCAAGATCAAGATTCGAGTTCGGTTCGCAAACAGTTAGTGTTCGGTTTCAATTGCTTTGTGTGTTTCAAACTTGATACTATGTTTTGTTTATCGTGCAAGACTTGTTTATTATTTTCGTTCTTGACTATGGTTCAATGGCTTTGTGTGTTTCAAGCCACAGGTATGTGTGTATGTATGTATAGGGGTGGGGTTTTTGGATATATGGTTTGGGTTATTCGGGTCGGGTTGAAAGACCAAAACTTTTCAACTTATAATTCATTATCATGATGAAACATGTGTAAAGATTGTTTCTTGAATATTTCAGTGCCGTTTTATTGTATAAATTGTTTAGACTCATGCATCTTTCATAAGTTCTATTCGTATATTCAGGCCTACATTCATTGGTTTTACACATTTAAAAAAACAAACACATCATGTTTGGCTTTTAACTATTCTTCACTTCCACTATAATTTGTCCTTAACAAAATAGAACTATACATAGCTCAGTGTCCAGTAGCATTTTTTTTTTTTTGCGGTGCAGCTTGTTGCTCGTTATAATTTTCCTAGCGTTTATGAAATTCAAAGAAAGCTGAATGAATTTCAGCCCAATGAGATAAACGGTTATGTTAGTCATGAAACTGTTCCAGCTTGTTTCCGGGTCGGGTCACATGACTAGTTTTTTTCGAAGAAACAATAAGTTTTTCGTTGAACAATGGGGATTATAAAAAAAATAAAAATAATAAAGTAGCAGGTAAACAGGCAACAAACTGTGTCGCACCGTTTTGAGACTGTATACATTTAGAATCTCTGATTCATATGAATATTTTTTCTTCCTTGTTTAGGTAGCAATGGCTTCTATTTTCTGCCCTTCCACCTTCAACAAGCTCAAACCTCTCCTCCAAGCAAAGGCGACCACTTTTGGTACCTTTCGACCAAAATCTCTGATGGGTCTCCTCCCGCCAACTTTGTTACCAATGGCTGGCGCGTCTAGAATGGCTCACGCCAAGGCCCTTCAACAACCAATCAAAAATCAAACCCACGTCTCAACCACACTCGCGGCCCACCTTCTCTCCAAGAATCACGACTCCAACATTGTTTTCTCTCCCCTTTCCATCCAAGCAGCCCTTAGCTTACTAGCCGAGGGTACCAAAGGTCAAACACACAACCAACTCCTTGATTTCCTCAAAACAAGTACCCGCAATGACCTTAGCTCGCTTTATTCGCAACATGTGTCCTCCATCTTAGCGGACGGTAGCCCCAAGGGCGGACCTCGGTTGTCTTTTGCAAGTGGAGTTTGGGTTGACAAAACCCTTTCTATCAAATCTCCTTTCAAACAAGTTGTGGATAACGTTTATAAAGCCACTTGCGAACATGTTGATTTCCTGAACAAGGTCAGTTCTTGCTTTTTCGTTTTGTTATAAGTGGTTTTCTTGAAGTTTTCTCGTAACTTTTAAGTTTTCTAATGATCTCTTCCATATATATGTCATGTAATATATTTTGTTTATGATATATTTACATAATCCAAGTTTTGTGCAACTTTTAGGAGGTAAGTAACATGGTGTTTGAAAGATTGCTCATTAATTGAACCTTCTAAATTCTATGAATGATTCCTACATTTAGTGTGATTTGGATCTTTCTTTTTTATATAGCTAACACATTATTTATTGATTATCGAAGGCTGACGAGGTACGCAACGAAGTGAATACATGGGTCAAAAAACATACAAACAACCTTATCAAGAAACTTCTTCCTAATGGTGCAGTTACCAATCTCACTAGGCTCATCTTTGCAAATGCTATCTACTTCAAGGGAGCATGGCGTAAGAAGTTTGACCGATCGAAAACAAAAAAATCGGTTTTTCACCTCCTTAATGGCAACAAAGTTCAAGTCCCATTCATGACTAGCAAAAAAGACCAATTCGTGTGCGAATATGATAATTTCAAAGTACTGGGCCTTCCTTATTCACGAGGTAAAGATAAGCGTCAGTTCACAATGTACTTTTATCTCCCAAACGCAAAAGACGGGCTTAAATCTTTAGTAGAGAAAATGGGTTCCACATCTAACTTTTTAGAGAACCACATTCCATACCAAGAAGTAGAAGTCGGAAGTTTTTTGATACCCAAATTCAAGATGGGATTCGGGTTTGAAGCTTGCAATATACTGCAAGAATTAGGACTTGTATTGCCTTTGGATGGTAAAGATGGTTTGACCGAAATTGCTGACTCGTCTCTTGGGGAAAAACTTGATGTTCCGAGCATTTACCATGAAGCTCTTGTGGAGGTGAATGAAGAAGGTACAGAAGCAGTAGCCGTTACAGCTATGAAGGTGCATGGTTCAGCGCGGAGGGTACAGATTCCCAAAAAGGTGGATTTTGTTGCGGATCACCCATTTATGTTTGTGATAAGAGAAGATGTGACCGGGGCTGTGTTGTTTATGGGACAAGTGACTAACCCGAGTGCTGGTCGAAACAATAGTTGAAATCTCTAGTATCATGAATACATTGTCTTTTGTTTATGGCTGGACTCCTTTACATGAAACCATTTCTTTTGTGTTTGCTATTGACTACCAAAATAGACCTTCATTATTGAATTTTTCAAGTAAACATTGACTTTTGCAACCGATCACAAGATGAAACGTGACATTGACACAATAGGTGTAGTTATATCCTTGACATGGATTAATGAGATCGTGACACGTGACTCCAAATAGCACAATATGCCCGCATAAACCAAACGAACCAATAGTGACACACCACATGGAGTCATGGAGCGAGTTGACTCATTTACGACCACCTACTCTGCTTAGTTAAAAAAAAAACTAACTCAATCATCAGTTTTTAATATGTTACGTTCTTAGTTAAAAAAAACGCGCTTGAGGTGTGCCTAGGCGTGAGGCGCCCTCAGGCGCACAGGGTTGCGCTTCGGGTGACAAAAGGCGAGTGTTTTACATGAGGTGTAGGTAGAGATGTATAAATCAGTTTTTTTAAACCCGTTTCGTCTTTTTCTTGGTAAAAAAACGGTTTTTCGAAAACTGGTTTGATATGAGAACCCGAACTGGTATTAACCGGTTTTCTCATCCATGGTAGCACTGCTACTTTTTTTCTCGATGTTTTCTGCTCTTTTGCTGAGTAAGAGGACACTTGTTAAACGAGCTAACGTCAACTGGATTTCTCATCCATGGTAGCACTGCTACTTTTTTTCTTGATGTTTTCTGCTCTTTTGGTTCTTACTCCATTGTTACAGAGAAGAAGAAGTTGTGATTGAGTTTGCAACGACGATGCTAGAGATGGGCATAATACCCGGTTCCAAACCCGAACCCGTAGAACCGACCCGAAACCGGTTCCAGTTCCTACCCGATACATAGGAGAACCGGGTCCAGGTTCAAAAAACCCGGAGGTTCCTACCCGGTTCCATTTTTTCGCATAATAAATGGGTAGTACCCGGTTCTTAACGCTACCCGGTTAATACCCGTACCCGGTTCCTCTCTGTAACCGGTTCTGGATAACCGGTTACTGGAAGTTTATTTATTAATTTGAGTTTTTTTTTTAACCCGTTACTAAAGCTAAAACACACCGTTTATTTATTTCAAAGCAAGCGATTACATAACAAACCTAACTTAACTAAACATTACCAAACCTAACTTACTAAACATAACAAACCTAACTTAACTAAACATTACACAACAACAACCCAAACATTAGAAGAACCGGATCCTTCACCCTTCTCGTTTTTCGCCTTCGTCACGGGGCAATGGCGTTCGGTGTGTTTCTTTAGAGTGGAGTTGGCGGCCGCTTTCATAAACTTTCCACAACCCTTGCACCTAGCCATTTCATGGTTGTCGGTCATCAAACACAAGTCGAAGTGCTTCCAAATAGTCGGGTTTCGTTTGGTTTCCAAAACCATCACAACTTCTTCGTTGCATGCCATTCTCTCTTCGTTTGATGAATTTTTGGAGTAGTAAACTAGTAATTGAAGGTGTAATGAAGAACTTGGGGTAATAATGTGAGTGAAGGGTGAAAATTTGGGGTTTTATAGGAAAAAAAAAACATTTTTTTTAATATAAAATAGGTTTCCAGCGGTTATATATCCGTTGGAACCGGTTCCAAACAGTGTTCTGCAGCTTTTGGTTTGAAAGTACCCGACAGAACCGGTTCCTGTCAGTACCCGACGTACCCGGTTCCAAACTATACCCGAACCCGGTTCGACAATACCCGTAACCGGTTACATCGGTTCCGTTTTTTTTTACTTCTACCCGGGTTCAACCCGGACCCGGTTCCTCAGTGTACCCGGTTCCACTAAGTGATATCAGAACCCGGGTACGGGTAGTACCCGGTTCCGGGTATTCAAAATACCCGATTATGCCCATCTCTCGACGATGCCCTGACTCACTATACATAGGCGGCCTAGTTTCTCTTTGGGCCATAGTTTGGAGGCCCAAAATTGTTATGGTGTAGAAACCGGTTAATTTCTATAATTGTGCGGTTACTGGTTATGGTGGTTAATTTCACCTTTTTACTTTAATAGGTTCATGTTTTGACCGGTTATTGCTTTAATTGGTTCAGTTAATCACTTTAACCGGTTCGTTTAGTAACTGGTTTTTTGTCTTTTATTTTAGAGTAAATTGCCAAAATCGTCCCTGGGGTTTGGGGATAATTGTCATTTTCATCCAAAACAATTTTTTTGTAGAATATAGTCCTTCACTTTTAGGATTTGTTGCCATTTTCATCCAAGCATCTAATTGACTTTATTTTTTCTATCAAACATTTGGATGAAAATGGCAAAAAAATCCCAAATCTCAGGGACGATTTTGGCAAAAAAATTTGGATGAAAATGACAAAAAATCCTAAAAGTAAAGGACTATATGGTACAAAAAAAAGTTGTTTTAGATGAAAATGACAAACATACCCAAATCTCAGAGACGATTTTGGCAATTTACTCTTTATTTTATTTTTTGGTAACAGGTCTACCGATTCCTATACTAAATATCTATAACCGATTACTAACCGGTGGTTAAAAATAACCACTAACTGGTTAATTAACTGGTTTTTTGCCCACCTCTAATTAAAGGTGTAGAAATAAGTTTTTTTAACGACTGGGTTATAAAACGAATCGGTTAGGTTAAACTTAGTCTGAAGATAAACCGGGTTGGGTTAAAGGATATTCAAATCCTATTGGTTAGGGTTATAAAGTGGTACCCAAAACTGGTATATTTTTAAATGTATATAATTTTGGGTCTGGTTGAAACCGGTTTGGGTCGAGACTAGTTTGGATAATGTGGGGAAACTGGTATACAAAATGATTGTTTGGGTCAAGCTGAATCCGGTTTGGTAGTGAAAGTCCGGTCCTGTTACAAATCGGTTTCGAAATCCAGTTTGGTTTTTTTGTCCATCTCTAATATCTAATAATCTGGTAGCCTAAATTAGTTTTACAATTATTTTTAAAACCATTTTCTCACAACAATATTATTGCGGTTTTTTTTGTTCTTCCCTTATATCGGGTTGGTAACTAATCTTGATTTTGTGGTCTTGATCTTGAAGAATGGAAATCAAATCAATGAAGTGAAGTGGTTCGAGTGGCGGACTCAAAAATTACATTCTAGAGGTTGCGAACAAGGGGTTCAACCATTTTCAAAGAGTGTGATCGGGATTTTTGTCTATAAAATATACTACATTTTTATTTTTAAGGGTGGGTGCCTGCCTACCCAATCATACACTTGGGTCCGCCCATAGAAGCGAGCCCAGAGTTGAAGAAGTCGGGTTGACGAAAACTACCTTTAGGGGTAAAAAGTGAGGATGTCAAATTGGACTTTAATCAAAAAAATTGATATGCTTTATAATAGGGGTGAGCAAATTATTATATATAACTGAAGTAGTTGTTAGTTGCAGTAAAAATTATATTGACAGGTAAGTGACTCAAAAACACAATCATATACGTCCATGTAAAATGTGATTTCATCTCATAAATTATTACATATTTTACATGAAGAGTTAAATACATGGTTGGTCCCTGTGGTTTGGGAAAATTGCAGACTTGGTCCCAGTGGTTCACCAATTACAGAGTTGGTCCTAATAGTTGTAATTTTTGCACTCGGGTGGTCCTTATCACTAACTTATGTTAAATATGTCTGTTAAATATGTGTTAAATAACTAAATTGCCCTTGAACTAAAAAACAAAAACACTTAGAAAATATAAAACCCCTCATCTTCTTCCTCCTTTCACCACCACCACCACCACCACCACCTCCACGGTCACCTCCATCACTACCGTAACAAAATTAGCCAGATCAATTCAAATGATGAATAATTTGTGTAAAACATTCATCCACCAAAATATTCTCATTGCCTGATGTAAAACTAAAAATTGCAGATATGAATCGTCATTGTAACAAAATCATCATCATCGTGTTCATATATATACACAATCGGAAGGAAGATTCAACATCACCAACACACCAAAAACATCGTTAGGTTGCTTTTAATATACTACATTCTCAAATTTTTCTACATTCCATATTCTCTACGACTACAACAAAATTAGCTAAAAACGTAACCAAATTAATATCAAGCAACTTCCAGTGGAGGATAATTCAGATCGAGATCTAGAACAAATGCTTTTTCCGGTTGCGTACGGTCGGAACGATAACTGAAATTCACATCCGATGAGGTTTCAGAGTCGGTTTCAGCGCCGTTTGAAGGATTTGCAACGGAGCCGATTGTTAGCTTAAGAGGATTTGCAACCGATCTATTGAATTTGATCATTTCGAGACGGCTACTGCGTTTGGAGATCTTGTTTATCTGCGAACGAAATAGAAGCAACAGATGATGCATCAGAAAAGAAACCGGAAAATGCGAGAAGCTGAGATCGAGTGCCGCAGGTGGAAGCCGCAGCGGAACGGCAGCGTTAGACGACTGAATGGTGACGGAAGTGGGAATTGATGGTGGTGGTGGTGGTGGATGAGGGTGGGAGATAGGGGAGGAAGAAGATAGTTTTATTTATTTTAATTACTCAGGGGTAATCTAGTCATTTAACATCAATTTAACTGAGATATTTAACATAAGTTAGTGATAAGCACCACTCGAGTGCAAAAATTACAACTATTAGGACCAACTCTGTAATTAGTGAATCACTGGGATCAAGTCTGCAATTTTCGCAAACCACAGGGACCAACCAGACATTTAACTCTTACATGAATAATCTAAATTAATATTGTTGTAATTTTCATGACTTTTATATTTATTTAATTAATTTCACTTTTTGAGGTAATGAAGGGGTATGGTCTCAAATTCTGCGCCGACCAATCAGGTCTCGTGCGAGACCATACTCTTACCAGACTAATTTGGTAGCTTTCCCTACCTCGCGCCGGCTAATCAGGTGTAACCTAGGCCGCGCGCGGGGTTAGGGCAAACACAAGACCATATTTCACACTTGGCTCCTTGGATGAAAACTCTCACCTCCGGGACCTTGCGCCGGCTACATGGGATATCCCCAATGGTCGTGCGGAGGAAAGAAGCGCAGACAATCCTAGGACAAGTACTAAAGGTACAATTGGCAGAGTAGTGGACCAATGAGCGTCCAACAGCCTGTATCTGGTCATGCTTCACGATTAACAATCGTACATAAGACAAGAAGGTACACAAGGACGCATACGTGGCATCAATCAGCGTGCGTCGACATCTGCTCCACGATCTCCACTTACCGCTGATAACAGACGACAACAAGGACAACGGTCAGGCCACGTGGATCCATTCAGCGTGCGCCAGCTTCCCTCTCGCTCAGAAGCACCAACGGTCGTGGTAGAGGGGACAAAACAGATATTCCTTGTTGTCGACTACAGGCACAAGGCCCATCAGCTCATCTCCTTCAATACCACTCCGGCTATAAATAGTGACCTTCACCTCCGGGTTCAGGGATTCTGTTTCCTTGCTCTCTCACTCTTAATCACACACTTATATCCTCAAACCATATACATATTCTCACACTGGAGTGTGATTACGAGTAGAACCCTGATGTGTCTAAATATTACATATTTTATGTAAACTTTTTCCTACATTTTTAAATAATTTTAGTGGATATTACAACTAAACTAATACATATTTTAATTATGGACGTTTTGTAAGTCTGGTGTTTAGTATATGTGAATTTAAGTTATTAATTGTAAGGGTAAGGTTAGTGTAAAAAGGACATTTTTCCTACAAAGTGTAAGAAGTCTATGTAGGCATAGTGTTTTAAATTTTAGGTATGGTGTTTTATATTCCTTGGATATGGATAATATGGAAAAACATCAAACACAACAATTTATTACACAATCATATGTATTCTAGGCATTTAATTTAAAACACACTGATTAATTTCTTTGTATGGTGTTTTTGATTTCATGTCTGGAATACATTTAATTGTGTTTTAAATTGTTACGTTTGGTGTTTTTATATGATACTATGTTAAAAGAATATAAAACATCATACCGAAAATTTAAAACACCATGTCTACATAGACTTCTTACACTTTGTATGAAACATGCCCTTTTTACAGGAACCCTTACCTTAGTTATAAATCATTAAATGTAATTAATATTTTTATGATCATGTGTAGGAATTATCGTGCAATTGGAATTTAGTGGTCAATATGTACTTTAGTGAATTGCAATTGGAATTGGAATTCAAGGGGGCTGTATTACATTATCTCCCAACAATTAAAATATACGAACATATGGTGATTTCAAAGTGGGATTATTTATCTACCGTAAATAAGCAACATTTTAATACATAGCGGTGTGTCCTCTATGCATAGAATGGTTTTGAAAAAGGGTCGTATTATTGGCACACCTTGGGGGATTAAATCGACACCCTCAATACGCATCGTATAGGCCTATACGATGCGTATTGAGGTGGGTTCAAACTTCTATGTCTGCCAAAGGCTGCCATTGTCTCCTACCAAAAAGTAATACGCATCGTATAGGCCTATACGATGCGTATTGAGGGTGTCGATTTAATTTTTTAATTTTTGCAAGGTAGCTTCCTGTAACGCGGTAGCTTTCCGTCACGCAAACGAAAAAGCAGCACTTTGTACATTTGTTGGTCTTCAAACATCTAGGAAACATTATTTGAGAATACTCCTGAATTTATCGAAGCTGTAGAATGAGATCCTCCATTGTTGGGTTATCATCTTTTAATCCCATTTTCCCTAAATTTATCGATTATGTTTTTCAACGGGGATGTAATGCAATGATTACTCTCAATTGAATAGACCGACACTTGCTTCATAGGACTCACTTGAATCGTCTCGGATGTAATAACAGTACGTTTAGCATCCGTGCCTGCTTGAATTGCAGAAAGCAAAGGATAACGAAGATGAACATTGTATTTATCACGAAAGTACTGAACAACCAAGATAACAGCTCCGGTTTCATCAGCTGCATTTGGAACATGAGAGTTGAAAAAACTGCAATTGGAATTGATCTTGAAACAACACACTCTTGTTACCATATGACACATGATAAAAGCGCTTCTCTAAACAATCTGGGATTATGTTCCGCAAATTGGGGACCACATATTTGCTTCAAGATTTACGTCTGATGTCCAAGTTTCCCATAGTCACAAACGATTGTGGTTTGTATTTCACATAGCCACCGTTTCGGTAGTCAAAAAAGGTTGCGGTTTACAGATTCAATCTTCATTGCTTCATTAAAATTAACAAGGCGGTCTCTTTGCTTCGTCCACTAGAACTATTTGTGTATGCATTCTTTTGGTAGTTAAAGCGCTAATGAGGCGCCATTAGAAGAAGTACCCAAACACACTCTCTCTCCTCAGCTATACAACTGATTCCTCTGGGTTTCTTAAATCGGATTTTCACTTAGGGTTTTTATTATTTGATCAATGGAAGTTGAAATCGACATAAAGGACATCGATGATTCAATCGCAAACAAAACAGAACACGATCAGGTATCGGAGAACGTGTACTTCAAAAATTTGGTTACGTTTTTCAACAGGGATGTAATGCAATGTTTCCTCTCAATTGAACAGACCGACACTTGCTTTATAAGACTCACTTGAATCGTCTCGGAAGTACTGAACAACAGAAATAACAGCTTTAGTTTCATCAGCTGCATCGTTTATCGTGGAATGCATCCGTAATTTTGTAAATCGCCCAAACAAGCATGCCTTGAACGAGTCTAGAACACTCGTAATTCTCAACCGGCTTTGAAACCGGACGGAATCTATGAAGAAACTGTTCGATTTCACGGTGAGTGGAGAAATTAGTGACGGAGAAACTGTTGGAATTTGTGGATTTCGGTTGGTTCAGAAACTTAACAAGAGAAGCAACTAAAAAAGCGGTGAATGGTATTTAACGTACACACTGCATCCGAAGATCCTTGCATTAGACACAATTTGTTGGAATTCGTGGATTTCGGTTGGTTCAGATCTCTATTCGGTCATCTTTCCTCTCAATTGAATAGACCGACACTTGCTTCATAGGACTCACTTGAATCGTCTCGGATGTGTACGTTTTGCATCCGTGCCTGCTTGAATTGCAGAAAGCAAAGGATAACGAAGATGAACATTGTATTTATCACGAAAGTACTGAACAACCGACATAACAGCTCCGGTATTTATCACCAACTCATCTTTAGTAGTGTTTGTTTGAGAACCTGATTCAGATACACAACGGTCTCCTTACTTCGTCCACTAGAACTATTTGTGTATGCATTCTTTTGGTAGTTAACAACGTTAATTAGAAAAAAATCTGTAAAATTAATCATATCGATTGGTATAACAGGATGGATGTGACACACACAGATAAATAAGCTGTCACATTTGTCAAATTCGTTGCGTGCATTCATATTGTTTAGACAACAAACGGATTGTTGGACTTCTTGTTCCAAATGCAACTGTGAATATTGAATGTGCAAACTGAAACATCTTGACACGATATAATTGCAAGACTGTTTGTCGGGTTTCCAATGCTCACACAGGGTGATAAACAACGCTGATACGAACACATGTGTTTTGAAATAGGCTTTGTTCTTGGTTTAATGAAGTTACATGTAACATCTAGTTATATTCAGATTTAAACAATGCACGCCTCAACTGAGATAACGGACATCCATCAAGTTCAAAAAGAAAACTTGTGTTTCCCATAGTCACAAACGATTGTGGTTTGTATTTCGCATAGCCACCGTTTCCGTAGTAAAAAACGGTTTGCACATTCAATCTTCAATACTTCATTAAAATACCACTAGTAGAAGAACCCGACACGTCTTCATGTTACAGAGAATGTTCTCGAAATTGAAGGAAAAGTATAAATCGCCTCCAATCTTTTCCTGGTCAAATCACACACTATAAAGTTTAAACTTATCGTGTGTTGTAGTTTGGAAAGATGACCGAATAGACATCTGAATAACAAACTGTGGAGAACTTGTTTGCGTTATCCTTCAACATAAGCTAAAATACGCTAAAATACGTTAACATACGATAAAATACGTAAAAATACGCTAAAACGGGTCAAAATATGCTAAAATATGCTAAATTACGTCAGAATACGCTAAATTACGTTATAATACACCAAAATACGTTAAAATACGCCGAAATACGTAAAAATACCCTAAAATAGGTTAAAATAAGCTAAAATACGTTAGAATACGCTAAAATACGTCAAAAATACGTAAGAATACGCAACATGTTAGAATACGTCAAAATACGCAAAAATACGTCAAAATACGCGACTAACGATATTTCCACACACGTATACATATAATACGACACTATGGAGTACAAGTGGATTTCAAACAAAATTGTACGTAATCATAGAATACGATATTCGCACGCAACCGAACGGCACCGAAACAACTTATGTTCAAGGTATACGTAATAAAACGACAAAATATGCGAAAGTTCGGCAAAAAACGAGACGTATACGCGTCGAACCTAGGAAAACACGATAACACTAAATTTGAAATAATGCCATATACAATCGTATAGGCCTATGTTGTATCGTATATCAGCATAATACGAATCGTATAGGCCTATACGATTCGTATAAAACTTTGAATTTTCTCAAAAATACCCCTGAATTTATCAGAAAACCAGGGGTATTTCAGTAAATCCATCGATTAATACGCATCGTATAGGCCTATACGATGCGTATCGAACTATAAATTTCTCAAAAATGTTTTTCAAATCAAGGGTTCCATCATTACAACCACTTGTTTTCAACGGGGATGTAATGCAATGATTCCTCTCAATTGAATAGACAAACACTTGCTTCATATATAGGACTCACTTGAGTCGTCTCGGAAGTTGATTTCGGTTGGTTCAGATCTCTATTCGGTCATCTTTCCTCTTAACGTATTTTTTTCTAATTAGCGTTGTTAACTACCAAAAAAATGCATACACAAATAGTTCTAGTGGACGAAGCAAAGAGACCGTTGTGTATCTGAATCAGGTTCACAAACAAACACTACTAAATGCATCCGTATTTAGTAGTGTCCGTTAAAATACAATTTTGAATGTATATAAGAGCGTGATCAACTACTTTGGGTATATTCGAAACCAACTAAAATACGTTAAAATACGTTAAAAGCGGTGAACGGTATTTAACGTACACACCGCATTCGAAGATCCTTGCATTAGACACAATTTGTTGGAATTTGTTGATTTCGGTTGGTTCAGATGTCTATTCGGTCATCTTTCCTCTCAATTGAATAGACAGACACTTGCTTCATAGGACTCACTTGAATTATCTCGGAAGTACTGAACAACAGAAATAACAGTTTCGATTTCATCAGCTGCATCGTTTACCGTGGAATGCATCCGTATTTTTGTAAATCACCCAAACAAGCATGCCTTGAAGTACTGAATCAACAGAAATAACAGCTTCGGAATCTATTAACCCACAATTTGTTGGAATTTGTAGACAGACACTTGCTTCATAGGACTCACTTTAATCGTCTCGGAAGTACTGAACAACAGAAGGATGAGATATCGGCAGTTAGCTCGAAGAAGTTTCTCTCAATCAGGTGTTCCAATAGATTCTCCCTTTTAATAGTGTCCTGTGAATTGTTTCAGATGACATGCTTGGTAATAAGAGGAATGTAACAATCCTCAATAAACCGACACCCTTGAATATTTTCCGACACCCTAAAATATTTTAAAATATCCCAATATGTCCCTAAAAACACTCCATACGAGAAAACGGACCCCGAATACCCTAAATAGTATTAAAAATAATTAAAAATTCAAAATTTGGGCTGAGGCGGGCCGTGTAAGCCCCACCCCAACCCTTACGCGGGCCACGTAAACTAAAAAACCTGGCAAAGCCCGGTGCGGCCACGTGGCCCAACACCAGGCGAACCTACTCGATGACCCAGCCCAGCTACGCATTGACTAGAGTTGACGCGGGCCGCGTAAGGCCTTGCCTTGTTTTACGCGGGCCGCGAGAAAACCGAAGTGAAGCACTATATAAGCAGGCCATCGGGTTTTATTCAGAAATCGTTCAAAATTGTTTTCTTTCTCTCAATTCTGAATTATAGGCATAATACTCGGGTATTATACCCCCCTAAATAGCGAAGTTCTGCTCCGTTGTAAGTATTATAACCCCTGGATACGTATTAGATACGCTGGTCGATTGATCTAGGGTTCCGTAACGGCTGTCGTGGTTCTGCCCGACGTAGTCATTGGAATGTCGTCTCGGAAAGAGTATTACTAATGTTAAAATGGGTTATTATACTAACGCGTGTGCATTTGTGTAAATTATAGATTATCACCAGGAAACCCTTACGGAAAATCTAGGACAACAATGTGAGTTTATTCGCTTTTTGTTAACTGTTTTTACAAAACCTCATTTAATTAATTATATATTAAACAGTGATTGAGTATTTATAAGAATACAATTATCATGAGTATGTTGGGGTTTTGTATACAAGATTTGTTACCACCTGGTCAAGGAGTAACATTTCCACAAGTCGGGTCTGACAGTACCATGGATGTTAATTGTTATAACTTGGAAACAAATGTAATTGCGAGATCGCTCTCAATACTGTGAAATGGTTTTTATTTAAACTGGATTTCACTCACCAGTATTTCCCACTGACAAATGTTTTGAAAACGCGTTTCAGATAACAAATTGTGAAAGCCAAATAGAAGCCAGCTGGACAGCACTGAAGGCTTGGAAAAGTTGCAATAAAAGTTACCTAAAAGGAAATAGATGTTTTTCTCAAATAAAATAGGATTTATTCCTATGAAAACGTGTGTACTATGAACTTGGGTATTATCCCAATTTGTTTAATATTATGAAAATGTGGTATTTTACTTTGATCAATGTTTCGTAACTACGGTCCTGATGAAAATTTCCGCTGCCAAATTAGACAATACGCGATACCACCGAAACTGGCTCGCCACCGCCCGTTCCCAGGGATTAGGGATCGGGGGTTGCGACAGAAGGTGGTATGAGAGCTAAGCCACTGATTCAGCCACAGAAGTGTTCTGCTGATATCAAAATTCAATCTGTTAGGAAATAAATTACGGGAATACGTGCATAATTGTATTTTATTGTTAAGTGGTATTTGACTATCTGTTAGTTTACAGTATGAGTGACCAAGGACCATCTGACGCGTATCGTCAATTGTCTGGTTCGCCTAGAAGTGAAGGCACCTCCTCTTCTCAGCCTGCCCTCTCAGGGTACTCTGCTGATACGGAAGAAGGAATCTTTGTGTTTAAGGCTCAGTCAGAAGAGCCATTTCCTCAGAAAAAGAGGGGATGGTTCAGTCGAGGGGCACACGAGCGTAGAAAGCGTATGAAAAAGTTACAAGACCAGAGAGTACTAGCCGCAGCCAAGAGAGAAACTGATGCCTATGCCCAGGATATGATAAATAGGGGTATAGCCAATATTCACATCCTAGCCACCACTGCAGCTGACCCTAATCTGGAGCAAATAATAGCACCCCAACCACAACCACCAATCCCTGACCAACCGATGGAGATAGAAAACCCTGAAAACCAAGTAGAAATGCATGATTTCAACCCGGAGGAAATACCTAGGGTACCAGCACCAAACCCCCTAGACCCAAATTACGATCCCTGGTGGGATGATGTTAGGGACTATGTGCAACGCTACCCGATACATGAAGACACACCCATGCAGAACTTAGGAGCCTACCCAGGTATGGACCCTTTAGATCCCTATTACCATGATGAATACATTAGGGAGATTTTAGAAGATCCTTACCGATTCCAGGCACCTACACCCCAATACCAGGAACCCGCACCCTAGATTCTGAACCCAGTCCTAGAACCTGCACCCCCAATGAGTGCAGAAAACGTACAAGAACTTAGGACTTTTGGTGAGGAAATTCTAGAGAGTAGTGAACGAATGAGACAAGTGGGAGAGCGACTCGTATGGAAATACGATGAACGCAATATGGATTTTTGGATGAATCCATATCCGTGAATGTGATGGTGGAGACGGTAATAGTAATAGTAATAACATAAAAATAAAATAAAATATGTGTGTACGGATGCCTACTATTATTTATTTCAGTTGGTATAGTAATTTTTATTTCAGTACTTGTGTGTAATAGATGCATAGTAGATGAATACAGTAAAGTCGCAATGATCGACGCTTTTGGCTAAATTGCGTGTCATGTGATTGGCTATATTAAATATTATTCTGTGATATTAATATTTGGTAAATGTTTAAAATTCAGATGGCCGATGAAGGAAATCAAGGAAATCTGAATAACGATAACCAGAGTAACATTAACTTGGTTAATGAGAACCCGAGCATCAATAACAATGGAAACCAAATGGATAATAGTGCCGTTCAACACATAGTGGCACAAGGAATTATAGATGCAATGCCATTTATTATTCAAACGGTTCAGGAAGCAAATAATAAAAGTAAACATAGCAGTAAGCGACCAATTGAACCAGAAAACAGCGTGAACAATGGACCCGTACTTCAAGCGCCCATTCCTAAAAAAAGAAGAACCATGTCTTATGGTTGTTCTTATAAAGAATTCTGGTCCTGCAAACCAATAGAATTCTCGGGCAATGAAGGACCCATTGCAGCTCTACGCTGGATAGAAAAGACTGAGGCTGTTTTAAAAATAAGCAAGTGTGTTGAAGAAGATAAGATAATGTTTGCTTCTAATTTATTTAAGAACTCAGCCTTAGAATGGTGGAACACTATCCTCCAGTCAAGAGGGAGTGATAAGGTATACAACATGGAATGGGAGGAATTTAAGAACATGGTAGAAAGGAAATTCTGCCCTCCCAATGAAAAAGAACAGATAGCGAATACGTTTCTGAACTTAAGAATGACCGGGGTAGATAGTAAGGGTTATACTACCACATTCTTTGAATATGCTAGAATAGTACCAACCCTTGCATCACCAGAGCCAGTATTAATCTCCCGTTACATCTGGGGATTAATTGGAGAGATTAGACATGTAGTCAAGGCAGCTAGACCCCAAACTATAGAAGAAGCTGTAGAACTAGCAAATACCTTGACAGATGAGCTAATCCGTACTAGGGAAGAAGACCAGAGGAGAAACCTAACTCAAATACTTACCCAAGAATTTCGTTCTGGGAATTACAACCGTAGGAATATGGGTTCTACCTCTGCACCATTTTGCAAGGTCTGCAAGAAAAAGCATTCGGTAAAATGCTCCACTCTTTGCAATTTCTGCAAGATGCAAGGACACAAGGAAGAAGATTGCAGGAGGAAATCCAGTAATAGACTGTGCTTCAACTGTGGAGAAAAAGGGCACATCAAGCCGAATTGTCCGAAATTGGCTCCAGATGTGAACAACAGGAATACTAAAGATGCTAGAGCATTCGTTCTGACTGCAGATGAAGCCAAGATGATTCCAGACGTGATAGCTGGTACGTTTTTAGTTAATGATGTTTTTGCTAAAGTATTATTTGACTCTGGTGCAAACCAAAGTTTTATTAATACTTCATTTTGCAAATTTCTAAATCTGTCATTAACCAAACTACCACAAGAATGTCTAGTATAGACAACTAATGGAGAAACAGTTAGGATTTCTGAAATCTTACAGGGAGCAAGAATAGAAATTTTAAACCAAAAGTATATGGCAAACCTTTACCCAATGAATCTGGCAGGATTTGATATTGTATTAGGAATGGATTGGTTAATAGCCAATAAAGCCAGTTTTTTATGTGATCAAAAGTCAATTCAAGTAAATTCACCAAAAGGTGAAAAGATCACAATTAAAGGTGATAAACCATCTAGATCCACGAAATTCATCTCTGTGATGAAAACTGCAAGTTATATAAGAAAAGGATCTATAGTGTATTTGATTTCTATAATCACTAACACTAAAGGAAAAGAACTAAAAGATATTCCAGTAGTGTCTCAGTTTCAGATGTATTTCCAGAAGAATTACCAGGACTACCGCCGGACAGAGAAGTTGAATTCAGAATTCATCTACTGCCAGGAACAGCGCCAATTGCCAAAGCACCCTACCGTTTGGCACCAGCAGAGATGCAGGAATTAAAGAAACAATTGGATGAATTGCTGGAAAAAGGATTCATACAGCCAAGTTCGTCACCATGGGGAGCACCGATTTTATTTGTTAAAAAGAAAGAAGGATCAATGCGTATGTGCATTGACTACCGTGAATTAAACAAGGTCACGATTAAGAATCGGTACCCACTACCGAGAATCGATGATCAGTTTGATCAATTGCAAGGAGCTCGATTTTTCTCTAAAATCGATTTAAGGTCAGGATATCATCAATTAAAGGTACAGGAAGAGGACATTCCTAAAACCGCATTCAGAACAAGGTATGGCCATTATGAATTTACTGTCATGCCATTTTGTTTAACCAATGCCCCAGCCGCATTTATGGACATGATGAACCGAATATGTAAGCCATATTTGGATAAATTCATAATCGTCTTCATAGATGATATTCTAATTTACTCTAAAAGTAAAGAGGAACATGCAAAGCATTTGCACGTACTTTTAAGTCTATTAAGAAAGGAAAAGCTTTATGCTAAATTTTTAAAGTGCGAATTTTGGTTAGAACAAGTACAGTTTCTCGGACACTTAGTTGATCATGAAGGAATTCATGTAGATCCAATAAAAATCGAGGCAATTACTAAATGGAAAACCCCTGAGTCACCAACCGAGGTTAGAAGTTTCTTAGGATTGGCCGGATATTATAGAAGATTTATTCGAGATTTTTCTAGAATAGCCATTCCTTTAACTAAGTTAACCTGTAAATCCATTAAGTTTGAATGGGGACCAAAACAAGAAGAAGCATTTATAATTCTTAAGCAAATATTGACCCATACACCCATACTAGCGTTACCAGAAGGAACTGAAGACTTTGTAATCTATTGTGACGCTTCTAAGTTAGGTTATGGATGTGTGTTGATGCAACGCCAAAAGGTTATAGCTTATGCGTTTAGACAACTTAAGAATCATGAAGAGAATTATTCTATCCATGATCTAGAAGGAGCTATAATTTTTGCCCTTAAGATTTGGAGACATTATCTTTATGGTAGTAAGTTTACCATATTCACAGATCATAAGAGTTTAAGGTATGTTTTTGGGCAAAAAGAATTGAATATGAGACAAAGACGCTGGATGGAAATGCTTAGTGATTATGATTGTGATAGTGATATCCAGTATCATGAAGGAAAAGCAAATGTAGTGGCAGATGCTTTAAGTCGAAAGTATCATGAAAAGCCAAAAAGGGTACAATTCTCTTAATTTAAATCTACAAGTAGATTTAAATAAACAAATTAAAAAGGCATAAGAATCAGTAATCAAGGATGATACTGAAAAACTAAAAGGTATGATTAAGGAATTAGAACAAGGAACAGATGGAATTTGGAGATTTCATAAAAAGAGAATGTGGATACCTAAATTAGGAAACCTACGTCATCGTATATTAGAAGAAGCCCATAAGTCTAAGTATACTGTTAGGATCGGAGGCTCTCATGATTGTGTTTGTTTGTATAACTTAAACAAATCAATAGAGATGAACAGAGTTTAAGTGCAGCGGAAATGAACAACAAACTTTGTAAACACAATCATAAAGGGAAATAGATTTGATAAACACATGAATTGCATCAGTCGAAAGATTACAAAGTAAATCAAAAGATTACAAAGCATGCTTACAAACAAAACTTCCCCTCAGCCTGATGCTCCAAGGTTGATTTGCACACAAGATGAAAGGATTGGACTAGAGGAGAAGAACTCACTCAGTCAATCAAATGTAACAGTACAGAGTACTGTTCCATTTATAGGCAAACCAAACCACTGAGACATCTCAGCTGACGTCACCATGAAAGTGACATCTAACCTCCTAACAACTTCTAACAACTGATCTATACAAACACTGCTTAACCTAACAACTGCTATACAATACATTACATAAATAAACTAAACTACTGCTGGTCCTTCCACTGTTGTGACTCCAGCAGTACTTGATTACTACAAGCAGTGCTTTACCCAATAGCAGTAGATTGAACAGCAGGTCTTTAGTCTTTGTCTTGATCAGCGGTTGTAGTCCAGTAGTTGTAATGATCAGTAGATAGGAGGTCAGCAGATGTTGAAACCACTTTCAAGGGGAGAGACTTGTAACACAACATCTGTTTATTCTGGATCCACTGTCCTGGTCTAGTTTTGGCTTTAATTATCTGTTCCTTTGGTGGTGAGGTTGTTTTTGGTGGTGATGGTGGTGGTGGTAAGGCAGTGGTTGTGGTGTGTGTTGAAGTGGTATGTGTTGAAGTGATGGCAGATGTTGAAACAACTGAAGTACCAGCAGATGTTGATACAGCAGGAGTTACAGCAACTGTTTGGGTGGAGGTTTGATGTTGGGGGCTTTTGGACGGTGGTTTTGGAGTATGCTTTGTGAGTCTGGATGGTATGGATTTGGGTTCCCTCACTTTTCTAGTGGGATTTCTTTTTGGCACAGGATTTTTAACATCCTTTGGCTCAGAACAACCCTGCGCATTCAGCTCCATGTAAGCTCTTTTATCCTCATTCCATCTTGACATATCCTTTGCCTCTCTGTCCCTTTTTACACTTGCTATAGCTTCATCAAGTGCATTTTGGGTAACATCAACCTTTTTGCTACCATCTGGAAAAGGGAATCTTTCTAGTCATGGCATCCTTTTCAGGTTCAATGTAAAGACCATCATCTATTCCCTTCTTCTTCCACTCCTGAATTTTCTCCCCCTTTTTGGCATTATCTGGGGGCAATTGATCAATAAAGAGAACAGTTTGAGGAGCAGTGCCAGTGGTTTTCAATATGTGGGCCTT
>JARYGA010059144.1:0-10740 GCA_030545235.1 Helianthus tuberosus
TAAAGTTTGCTTATCATACATATACATATATAGAATGTGGTTAGTTAAAAGTAACGTTAAGGGACTAAAGGATACAACTCTAATTTTCCTTTGTAAAACTAAAGGGGCTAAGTTACACTTGCCTTTGATGGGTGGGCTGCGACTCGATTGATATTGAGCTCGTTGCCACTGCTAAGCAGTTGTAACTAGGGATGAGCTCGGTACCAACCAGTATCGGTTACCAAAAATCCTAAAAATTGGGTACAGGTACCGGTACCGAAAATACCCGGTACGGTACAGTACCTGTATTTGAAGGTAACAACCGGTAAATACAAGAACCGAACCGGACCGGTACCGAACTGATACCGAAAAAGTTAAATGTTAGTACTGAAAATCATGTCAGTTCGGGAAATTCAGTACCTGGTATGAACCGATAACCGGTACCATTTGGTCATCCTTAGTTGTAACTGCTTGGCCCTACTGATGTTACGACAGAGTAATAGGAGGTTTCCACAGAGTATCCACTCGTCATGAATTAAATATTGCAAAGTTTTAGTTGATCAATTAAATTCTCTTCAATTCTTATAAATTTTGTTTCTTGTAATATTAGCTACAACAAAATCCTTTTTATTACAAGATTAAGATTGTAGTTTTGGTTTCTCTATTGTGAGATTATAAATTAAACCAACTTAATCAAAACAACAATTTGGCACTCCCATAATGCATTCAAAGATACATTCAGAAAATATAATTGCATGTTATCATGTGAGATTATGTTTTTGCTTGTTCATTCACTAAACTATAATACGATAATACACCAAAAGGGGCTCTCGTTGTCGGTTAGCTTATGAAACTTTAAATATTTGATTTTTTAAAAACCAACGGTAATCAAACTTTTAAAAATCATATTTACTTTTATGTTCGCATAAACATATATTCGTTTCATAACCTCCTCCTATAAATCAACCACAACTGACAAAGAGCCTGTATTAGAAACCATCCTATGTCTTTTACCAACCGAAGAGGCAGCAAGGACAGATAATACTTCATTTGTCGAGAAACCATACTGTCAAGAAACTAACATCTTTTACTCATAAACCCTTAAATCCCAAGGCTTCATTTGTAACCGTAAGGATGATGCAAATTTGTACGTAAAGATCTCTACACAAACTCTTCTACATCTTTTAACCAATGGACTCAGACTCATACTACTCACCCTCCCCTGAGTAAAAGTTTTCCCGACGACTCAAGAAAATCCACAATCCTGTGTATGTGCTTGTGCTGTAGAAACCGGTGATAAATTTGTGTACATAACTGAACGTTAATTGATATTGTTTTAGACAACAACAGATAATGAACAAATTGTTGGTGGATAACGCAAACAAGTTCTCCACAGTTTGTTATCCAGATCTCTATTCGGCCATCTTTCCAAACAGCAACACACGATAAGTTTAAACTTTATAGTGTGTGATTTGACCATGAAATGATTGGAGGTGAAGGTTCAGTGCACGAAAAGTTTCTTACGAAATGTACGTGACAAAACAAGTATGTTGGGAATTAAACGCATGTCCGTAATCCCGCGTTGATAGCTTCCGTTTTATTCAGACTCCTTATAACTCTCATCAAATGCCTCACCCTTCCTTTTATTCTATAAATATTAAATAAAGAATAACACCATGCCCGTAATTCCGCGTTGATAGCTTCCGTTTTATTACAGTCATACGACACGTTTTCTTGTTCTCCAATCTTTGTTACTTGTTAATGTTTTATTTTTTTCTACTTTTAGAAAGGTTTGAGCACCTCACGACTGTAAAATATCTAGTGTGATTTACACCTTAAATCCCTTAAATACTTGAAAAATCAAATTTTTCGTTCCATACGGGCCGTATAAGAGTATACGGCCCGTATACACGTTCGTATACATTGTATACGACCAGGCAAACTTATTTACACATAGTGTATACGGGCCGTATACACCATGTGTAAATAAGTTTTCCCATGTGTTAATATTAGGACCCTATTTAAAACATGATTTGTAAAATAAAATACGATATTATAATGAAATAATAAAAAGAGTTAATTGTTTTTTCGTCCATGTGCATTACCTCAAATTGCCAATTACATCAAAGAGCAGTTTTGCCGTTTAGTCAAACAGGTGTTTAAGAAAATGGATGATGTTAGTGATCTGGACTCATATGACAAGATTTGAAAAATAAATAGTTCGGCAAAAAAAGTTTGAATGTAACTTGCACAAGGATGAAAAAACAAATTACTCTTTTAATTTCTTGAAGAAAACAATTGGAGATGCAACAAGTTCCTTTCTTTTTAAAATTTTAATTTCTCTGTCAACACTACAAGTCCTTTCCTTTTAAATTTTAATTTCTCTGTTAAGACTACAATAATTCTATAGCAATAGTGGCGACACATGTTCCTGCTAAAGATACGTTTTTTCGCCGCTAATGATGATGTCGCTAATTCTTGGCGGCCATTTAGAAAAATGTCGTCGCTAATACACTGGTCGCCGCCCGCTATATGCATTTGCCAGAGAATTGCCGGAAAGCTCGCCGGAGACGGAATTTAAAGTGTGTGTTTTGGGGGGGGTTTTGTTTTGAAGGGGGGGGGGGGGGGGGGGGGGGGGGGGGTTCTCAAATCTCATATATTCATAAACTCACACAAAACATCACTGGCGGAACCAGAAGAAGTAAAGAAAGTAATGGATCTCAAATCAATTCAAATAAAACAATAAGGTAATATAACATAAAATAATAGAAGTAAAAAATGTATCTCTTTTGATCTAAATAACCTAATAGAAAACTTAGATCTTACATTACATTATAAATAACTAATAGTTAAGTCATTAGAATTTTTATCTTAACAATATAAAATAAACATTAGTAACATAATTCAGTTCATAATTTTATAAGTCACAAAACGAAAATTAATGAAAACAAAAAAAAGCAAAACTAAAACTAAAAGTTAAAAATAGGTCGCTATTGCTATATGTGGCCGGTATTTCCGGCGCCGTTAATACGCTGATTTCTTTAGGGTGCTACTTTCTACACCCCCTCCTCATATTACTATAGTCTGCTGAAACCCTTTCAGTCTATTAACTTCAGTAAGTCAAAGTACAACACTACGTACTTACGTAGACCCCAAGTTCAATTTTATTTTTTCCGGTAATAAGTTGATGGCACCAAGTGCATTTATTTTTTTACAGTAAACCCATGTCATCAAGCAAGTTGTAGACACTGAAATGTCAGTTTCCTAAAAAAAAAAAATCAACCAGTTCAACATCATTTTAAAATTTAAAAGTTTCAAGATTTATTATTTCAGTATAAATATATATTCTATCATATTATCAATTTACTACATCCGTCCCATTAAATGTGTCTTATTTTGAATTTTCAAAGTCTTTATTTATAAACTTTGACTTTAATTATATATTTTTGTGTTATATAAAACTTGATGAAAATTAACCCGATAAAAACACTTGTAAAACATACTCAAATCATATAACTTTCATCAAGTATTATCTAACACAAACAAAATTATTTAAGGTCTAAGTTTACAAATAAAGACTTTGAAAATTCAAAATAGTACACTTTTAGTGGGACGGAGGGTATACTTCCCCTTCATCAACGGAATGTTCATATTGATTTCTAAAAGTCATTGTAAGCACTAGCTTTAACATGAAATAACTGAGCTCAAATCTTGAAAACTGAAGAGATATGCTCTCAATTCCATATACACATGGCAGGGACCACACCACATTCCTCATCTGACATGACACCTACATCAGCAAGAGAATCCAGAAGCTTCAAGAAGCTTCTGGAAGACGTCAAGGTAGCACCGAAGATGCTCCTTTAGACAAAAAGGACAACACGTGTAACCATTAATCGGACGCCATGTGGACTTGCGACACAACCTGGGGGCAGACCGACAGCTGAAGTACTAATTCTCCTACATGGACAAATAACGGCGCGCCACGTGTACCACTATCCTGACTACAGCAGAGGAGACCAAGAGAATATTCCCCTTGGTCGGACAGCTGGCGCCTGGTAACAGCTGGCAAGGTCTCTCCTCCCTCCTTCACCCTCCAGCTATAAATAGGACCCTTCATCATTCAGGTTAAACATTCTGCTCTCCTCACATTTCACCTACAAAACACACTATTTTCTCCTCAGAGCAGTACTTATTCTCACGCCGGAGCCTGGTTAAGAGGGAAACCCACATATTCCCCTCTTAACGACCTAACGGTGTTGCTGTCTTGCAGGATCCCAGTCTTAGGCGAGTAGAGAAGGAGATTGAACCCACATACGAGACGACCTAGCTGGTTAACCTTAGTGTTATCCGGTGGTTCATCATTGGCGCCCACCGCATCTTTTGCAAACCATTTTCATCTCCTTTTTCTTCAAAAACACTCTCCAAATGACTGAACCAAACCCTTCTCCTCACGTGGACGGAGAAAGCTCTTCCTTTGAGCTGCTTACGGACACTACTCACGTCCAAAGGCACCAAGGGAACGGGACCGTCAAAGAAGGACAAGTGAACAACGAAATACTTGATATCTTTGGAAGCACTTCCAGAGTTATCAACCAAACCACAAATGGAGCAAGTTTCCAAACACCACCTGGAGTAGTTAACCAACCAACTCCAGAAGTTCAAACGCCAAACCATGGAGCTGGCCCCTCAGCACCATCGGCTCAGGCGCAGTTGAATTTCTCAGCACTCTTAGGGCTACCTGAAGGAGAAACTCTGTCCTCCTGGTATGCCAAACAAACGACGTCTTTGAATCTTGTCTATGCGCAACTAAGCGCGCAGCAAGCATTGCTCCAAGCACAAGCCAACCAAAATGCTTTTGTTACTCCACCACCAAAACCACCAAGTACCCATATCCCTCAGCAAACACAAGCGCGGAACCAGCAACATGAGAAAATATCCAGCATAAGAAGACAAAGCGTGCACGACAAGCGCGACACCTACGGTGATACCAAGAGTAGCTATGTACAACATACTCACCAACAAAAGAGATCGGTACACAACCGTTTGGGTCCGCGCAACATAAATGATGAGTAGAACAATTATAATGAAGACGATGACACAACGTATAAGCAAGAAAGCACGGTCTTCAGTAGATTAACACCAAATCATGAGGCGTAAAAGCCCCGCAAGTGCGAAGGGTACAATCCAAACGCAGGGCACGATTATACGTTAAGCTATCGTCCGGAAGGCATAGCTGAAAGATCGAAGTTTATCCGAGAAATCGCAACAGCTGATATTGACAAGGCAAAACTGTCACACAACGTGGGCAAGTACAATGACCTAACGGATCCCGACGACCACCTCCAAGTCTTCAACAGCGCAGGGTTAGTAGGTGGTTGGTCATTACCTACCTGGTGCCATCTTTTTGCACAAACCTTTGTTGGCGCGACGCGCGTATGGTTTGACAGTTTTCCTGAAGGAAAGATCAAATCCTGGATGGATTTCCAACACAAGTTCCTCGCGCATTTCTCCCAGTAGCGCAGACACACCAGAGACCTAGCAGATTGCTTGAACATCTGGAGGAAAGATCATGAAAGCATTGAAGATTTCATTACCATATACAACAAGGAGTGCCTGGAAATCGGAGATGTAGGGGAAAAAATGATGCGCGCATACTTCATGAGGGCTGTAAAATGCGATGATCTGATCAAAAGAGTGAAAGGAAGAGATGGGGGTCCCAAAGATTGGGACACTTTCATCGAAGCAACAAAGACAATTACAAGAACTGACAAACAGCTGACCAGTGATGGTAGCCGTCAGTATAACTATAGCCAGCATGAAAGGTGCAACAAGAAAGGCAAGGGTCTGCCTTGGAAAACATTTGGTTACAAAGAAAGAAGCCCACCAACGGAAGATGCACGCACAACCATCAATTAGATAAGTTACCGCAAAGAAGTCAAAAAAGAGAACAGATAAAAGCAGTGGACACCTTTGACAAAAACTCCTTCTGAAGTCCTGTCAACAGAAAATCATCAGTTCAAACCTTCTTTGCAAATGAGAAACAAGAGGGGGCAAGACCCAAACCTCTTCTGTGAGTTCCACAAAGACACAGGTCACCTCACAGATGACTGTATCAGCCTCAGACAAGAAATAGAACGCTCCTTGAAAAATGGCAAGCTCACAAATCTGGTCAATGGAGGAAAGAGAGACAATTGTCAGATCCGAATAAGGGAAGAAGGCTCAGACAACAAGAAGCTTCGAAAGCTGGAAACTCACATGATCCAAGGGGGCCAAAGAAGACCCCGGAAGAACTACAACAAGCGCACCCAAGTCGACTTTTGGCGCGAAAGGCAAGTTGTCTTCCCTGTGGTACGAAGAGGTCCAAGAGAACGAAGACCTATAGTCATTTCTGGTGTATTCGGCCATTACCAGACCGACTACATTTTTATAGATCCAGGGAGCAACACGGACATTATCTATGAGCAATGCTTTAATCAACTAGACCAAGAAGACAAAGCACGCCTAGAGCCAGTGGATTACCCACTCACCGGTTTTTGCAACGAGGCCGTCTTTCCTCTTGGTCAGATATCATTCCCGGTGTTGCTCTCAGATGGGAAAAACTCAAGAACAGAAGAAGTCACATTCATGGTTTTACCAACAATCTTGAGGCACGATATCCTTTTGGGCAGAGAGTCTCAAGGAGATTTCAGCATGATTTGTTCAGGGCCACATTCAGCCGTCGGCTTCCCGACAGAAATATGGATAGCAATAATTTATGCAAGCAAAAAGGTCCTGGCAACCGATGTGATCAGACCAGCAAAAACAAGCAAACCCATACCGCGCGCAGAACCTGAAAAATGGATACTAAACAACAAGTATCCGGAGCAGACTGTCACTTTGGGGCCAGCAATGTCAGAACTCACGCGCGCAGCACTCAAGAAGTTATTATTCAAGAATATAGACGTTTTTGCCTGGACACCGGCCGATATGGTTGGCGTTCCACGGCACATAGCAGAACACAGACTGAATGTCGCTGAAAACGCCAAGCCAGTGGTACACACAAAACGTCATCTGGGAGACAAAAAGCACGATGCCATGCAAGAACAAATCACGGAACTGCTAAACGCTGGTATCTTCAGAGAAGTACGTTATCAAACCTGGGTAGCCAGCCCAGTGATGGTCCCTAAAGGAAACGGCGGTTGGAGAATGTGCATGGATTACAAAGATTTGAACAAAGCATACCCGCGCGATTGTTATGCTCTACCCTAGATTGACGAGAAGATCGATTCGCTGGCGTCCTTCAGATGGAAATGTTTTTAGACTGTTACAAAGGATACCATCAAGTGCAGATGGCGATCCAGGACGAAGACAAAACCGCATTTCGCACACCAACAGGGCTGTATTGCTACACAAAAATGCCCTTTGGGTTAAAGAATGCAGGTGAAACATATCAGAGGTTAATGAATGAAACATTCAGTGACGCCATCGGAAAATACATCGAAGTTTACATGGATGACTTGGTCATCATGAGTAAGGAAGAAAATTTGATGCTAGTAAACATGCAGAAAACGTTCGACACGTTGCGAGGGGTGAACATCAAGCTAAACCCAACGAAATGCTCCTTCGGGATGGAGGAAGGGAAGTTCCTGGGTTTCATCGTCACCAAGGATGGATTCAAGGTCAATCCCGAGAAAGTGCAAGCAATAGAGCGGATGCCTTCACCATCGACGATAAAAGAAATGCAGAAATTGGCTGGATGATTAGCAGCATTAAACCGTTTTCTCGACAACCATGCAGCAAAATAGTTTCCATTTATCAAAACCCTTCGCAACTGCGTAAAGAAAAACCAGTTCCAATGGACTCCAGAAGCTGAACATGCATTCCGAGAAATGAAAGACTGTCTGATACGCCTACCAACGCTAACAACTCTAATGAAAGGCGAACCGCTGGTCATGTACTTGTCAGCTTCAGAAAAAGCGGTAGGAGCAGTACTACTAGTCGACAGACAAGGCGTGCAAACGCAGGTGTATTATGTATCTCGCACTTTGAATGACCCAGAAACAAGATACGCCATAATGGAAAAGCTGGTACTCGCACTGATTCACGCGTCAAGACGATTGCGCTGGTACTTTGCTAATCATGTTATTCATGTTCTGACAAACTACAACATCGACAACATCCTTGCAAGACCAGAGATATCAGGAAGATTAGCAAAATGGGCTATCGAGTTGGGGGGCCATAATGTGGTTTTCAGACTAAGGCCAGTGATCAAAGGTCAAGTGTTAGTTGATTTCCTCACTAAGGTACCCGAGGATAAAGACAGAGAATGCAAAGCAATGGAGAAGGCAGAAAAACAATACTCGGAGGAGCCATGGCTGCTGTATACAGATGGCGCGTCTAATGAAGATGGAGCAGGTGCAGGACTATAGCTGGTAAGTCCGGAAAAGCACGAGTTCACATACGCCATACGCCTAGACTTCAAAAGCACAAACAATGAAGCCGACTACGAAGCTTTTCTTTCCGGATTGCGGCTGGCAATCAAGACGGGAGTTAAACACATAGAAGCGCACGTCGATTCAATGCTCGTGGCTGGGCAGATCAATGGTCGGTATGATGCCAAGGAAGACGTCATGGCACTGTAACTAGAACAAGTAAAACAGTGCTTCAAAGCTTTAACTCTTACAAGGTGCATCACATCAACAGAAGCGAAAACAAGCCAACAGATGCACTGAGCAAACTTGCATCAACCAGTTTCCAACATCTGGCTAAAGACGTGCTCATTGAAGTCCTAAGCAACCCATCAGTCCCACTGGGACAGGTAAACGTCATCCAACTTGGGGCAACATCCTGGATGACCCCAATTATCATGTTTCTCCAATCCGGAATCCTGCATGAGAACAAAGCTGAAGCAAGAAAGATACAGTACAAGTCTGAACATTACCAAATGTCTGATGGCATCCTGTAGAGAAAGACATATCTTAGACCGTTACTGCGAAACGTAGACCCAGAAGACGCCAACTACTTAATCCGTGAAGCACACGAAGGCATCTGTGGCATTCACACATGCCCAAGAATGGTGGTAGCAAAGGTGATGAACGCGGGATATTACTGGCCAGGGATGCACCTGGACACAGTTAAAGTTTTAAGGAAATGCAGTGGTTGTCAGAGACACGCCCCAAAAACAATGCGCCCGAAGAATGAACTAGTTCCCGTCACAACGGCATGGCTGTTCCAGCAGTGGGGAATAGACATGGTTGGTCCTTTTCCAGAAGCCCTAGGAGCGGTAAAGTTTATCATAGTCGTAGTAGACTATTTTACCAAGTGGGTTGAAGCAAAAGCACTGGCATCAACCACGTCGACAGTGGTTCGAAAATTCATCTGGGAACAAATAATTTGTCGTTTCGGGCTACCCCTGAGAATCATAACAGACAACGGAACAAACTTCGCTGCTGAAGACCTCCAGAACTGGTTCCCGGAGCTGAACATTGAACATACTTTTTCCTCGGTGGCACACCCACAAGGAAATGATCAAGTTGAAGTAGTGAACAAAAGTATCGTGGATGGTATAAAAGCGAGGCTTGGGACGCAACGAAGAGGATGGGTTGACGAGTTGCCCAGTATCCTCTGGGCTCATAGAACTATGCCGAAGACAAGCAACGCCGAAACACCGTTCAGTCTAGTCTATGGGTCCGAAGCTGTGATACCTATGGAGATTGGTCTACCATCTCCAAGGATGTTGTCAATAAATGCCATCAATAACGAAGAAGAAAGAAGGTTGGATCTGGACCCTCTAGAGGAAAGAAGAGAAATGGCAGCAATCAACGAGGCAAAATACAAAACCAAGCTGGAAAAATACTACAACAGCAAGGTCAAAGTCTGCACTTTCAACCCCGGAGATTACGTCCTGAGAGACAATGAGGCATCCAATGCCGAAAGACCCGGGAAACTGGCTCCCAAGTAGGAGGGACCTTACGTCGTAGACAAGGTCCTCGGGAAAGGAGCATACAAGCTGCACACTCTCGAGAACAAGGAAGTCCCCAGGACTTGGAATGCTCAACAATTAAGGAAATGCTATATGTAATCGGCCATAGTTTTTATCTTTCCTTGTAATGAATGGCCATGCGCCCAACACAGTCGTCTTTAATACAAGAAGTGTTGGCTATTTTATCTTCTGTGAATTTCTGTTACAACTGCATATATTACTTCGGGCATACACGAAAACACCAATGGCTTAGACACAGGAAACGTTGTAGACCTCCAAGGCTCGTCACAACTAAGTGCACAGTCGGGTCAAGTATACACAGCCAAAGCCTGTCAGTCAAGTGCTACTTCGTGCCCACCTACACACGAAAACATCGTAGACATGGTAAAACGAATGTTGTAAGACCTCCAAGGCTGAGCACAGCCGGGTCAACACAATAACCTGTTAAAATGATAACTTCGTATACGCGAATAAAACTATGCGTATAACGACATAACAAGCATTGTAGAGTCACCCAAGCATAACACAACACAGTGTGAAGCCAAGATGACTAACACAATACAACCTGTCACAGCCATCATTCATTCGTGATACCTAATCAAAGTAATTGAACACATGCATATATTGAAACGGAAACAAAATACACAAACTAACAACCTACGGTTAGCATCACATATATATCAAAAATGTGTCAAAGTATCAAACAACCATAGGAACAGTAAAAGAAAATTGTTCAGAAATACGGAAAGCAGGATAATTGTTCAAGGAATTACAAGGCCTACAGGCCTATACACGAC